>CAIGRP010099112.1:0-27757 GCA_903798385.1 Fraxinus cuspidata
AAATAAAAAAAAAAAAAAAATTGCAAGAAAATCATTTTTCATCAAAATTTAGTGTTCGTTTGACTTTGTTTTATATGAAAATGTTCCATTAAAATGAATTTTTTTTACAATTAGTTATAAAATTTGTTCCAATTGCCAACAAAAATAAATAAATAAAAGTTGGAAATCAGTTTTCCCACCAAAATGGTGGGAAAACCAATTCCACAATATTGAAGAAAATGTGCATGTGTGGAGTGAAGTGAGAAAAACTTTTTCATGCCAAAAAATGGCTATCAATCAAGTCAAAATATGGAAAATGGAAATTTAATTTTCCATGGAAATTCAAGGCTATCAAACAGCCTCAGTATGTGACGTTTTCATAATGACGTTTGATTGCCACGTAATCACACCCCGTGAGAAGAAATCTACAACTTTTTTGTTTCCACTATGTTGACTTGGTGACATTTTGTAACGTTGGTCACAAAACGTGCAAGGGAAAAGAACAAAAGAGAAAATGTAAACCTAACCAAATATAATCCTATATAATTCCATTGACTAAATGATTTTCTATTTATTCTTCGTTTTTTGATACTATATGTTCATTTTTATTGTTTAACAAAAATGAGTTTTAGATTTTCTAGACAAGATGTTATGTCTTAACACGAATTGACAGAATTAATTTATTTTATAAATATTTTTTGCCGTATAACTAACCAATACTCATTAACAAATGCAATATAGATATTACAATTCAAAAACTCCCGGCTCTTTTCTATTTTTATATTCTTATTAAATTAATCATTGAAGTTGACTTCATAGAACCGAACCCGTAACTCACTTTTTTCTATTTATTTTTGAGTAACTTTGGTTAAAATGGTCGATGGTTAATTTACGTAGTACATGCATTTTTGTCTTTCTAATTAAAGTTATTATTCTATATATCTTTAGTATTTAATCCAATAAATAAAAATTTTTTTATAAAAATGGAAGAGACATGTAGTAGATTATTTGATTGACAAATATTAGGAACGTTTTCCATATAAAAATTCAAATTAAATAGAGAATAATTTATTTATTTATATTTAATTTTCAGTAGGTTTAATCCCATTTATTTAATAAAAATATGTATTTAGTAAATAAAGACTAGTCATTTTAATATGACGTATGCACTCAACACGTGGACCCTATTGGGTATCAATTAAAGTTGGATTAATAGAAAAAATAAGACTGTTGGGTGTTCAAATTTCAATTCTTTATCCTATATCATCTGACTCCCTTTTTAGGCAATTACAATATCATAATTCATTGTAAATGACAATACCCAATTTTGCTCTTGTTGTCATTCACTTCCCTCATCAATTCACAAATTTCCTCTCTCACCCATCGTTTTTTCGCACAGTAGCAATAAGGGCTAAATTGACTTTTTGGAAATGTTAAAAGGCATGCACGGCTTAAAAATTGGCAAACAAGAAGTTTTAAACATGGTGGTATCGTTGATTTGACACAAAAATAAAAAATTTCCGGCAATGTTTTTTTCCAAGGGCATGATGATATTCTATGATGTCATTTCATGACATATCATTGCTTATGTGTAACATTATTCTAGTCAATGATTGACTTCTAACATTTTGGAAATACTTATGATTCACTTTTTTAATTATCATTTTGATATTTTCCATCGTACAAAAGAACTAGAATTCTATATTTACTTCCTGTTGGATGTTTTTCTCTTCCACCAACTTTCGTGCTTACCATATGAAAATAACAAACTACAACCGGGGGTGGATTTAGGGGGGGCTGGACCGGGCTGCCCATTTATTTTTTTTAGTAGGAAAAAAAAATTATGTAACGCATTAGTCCGATTTGAAATCTGTTCCTAGATCCACCCCTGAGTACAACCCTACAAGAGCAGACTTGGGCAAAGTAAATGTCTATGCAAGAACAAAGCTGGTTGTACATTGTCCATGTGGCCCTTGGTTGTACAGGACCAGCACAACCCATGCAAGAAGAGATATGCTACATTTACACCAAGGTTTTACATCTTGGTGTACAACCCCTTCACAATAGGGGGTCCGCACTTTTTTATTGGGCTCGCCTCCCTATTGTGAGGGGACTGTACACCAAATTGTAAAATTTGGTGTACAAATAGCCAAATTCATGCAAGAAAGCCCACGAGAATTAACGGAAAATACAAAATCAAGATTAATCCAAGCCATCGAAGTGTCAAAATTTTCTCAAATATTTAGTGGGAAAGAAAAATGTTTGGGAAATGATTTCACTCGATAAAAGTTTGGACCAACTGATTCTTGAAAAATATGCTGATGATGTATAACGAATGACTTAATTAACTGAACTCCGTAGACGTTGAGTCTCATTTTTTGTATAAAATGTATTTTGGAATAATAGATTGATAGAAAAGGTATGATTAAAAAATAAGAAAAAATTTGAATTTACGTGTAATATTATTTATTGAAAAATATGTGATTAAAAAGAAGAAAGTGAAAAATGTATTTTGAAAAAAGGGAAATCAAACCAGGCATAGTACGAGCAAATTTGCATAGAGCAATAATAAATCAAATTTAAATTTGAATCTTGAAAAGACAATTTCACTTGCCACATATATTAGCATTATATTTAGCCATGTTGGATAGAAATTAATATTCAGATTTTAATTTAAATCAAAGTTAATAATTAATTTTAATATCACATTTTATGAGACCCGCAAATTTCAATTAAATATTTCATCAACTTTTATCAAAATATATTAAAATTTTGATTTTAATTCCCACCAAACATGTGCTTAATATAATGAAGTGAACAAGGTTGAAGATTGCAATGATGAAAAATGAAGTGAACAAGGTTGAAGCTTGCAATGATGAAATATTGGATTGTTGTTTATTGGCAGAATTTTTTGAACTAATCCTGTGTTATCTGGACCACGATACATTTGATGAAGATATAATTTATGGTTTTCTTGGCAACCTTCAGTTTCCTTGCACTTTCCATTATATGGTCTTGTTTGACCAATTCTCTAAAGTTCGTTTCTTCTTCAAATCCATTTTCGGCCACATATTTTGTGGGACCCGCAAAATTTATCAACTTTTAAACTCATAATTTATCAATTTTTATCAAAATTTACTAAAAATCTATTTTTGTTCTAAAAAAAAAAAAAGGGGCAAAGACTAGACTTGATGATTTTTACTCTATAAATATGTAAGTAATCATGCATACTTTCGTTCATTCATTTGATCAACCTAACCCAACTAGTGAAGGGCAAAGAAGAGTGCAAATTGCTTAGAGCTCTTCAACATGTCAATGGACACAAATCTTGATATTGACCTTAACATCAATCTCGAGCAAAACCCGAGCAAAACTCTGGTAAGTGGGACTCGTAAGTCTACTCAAAGTATTAACGGAGAAAAAGAAACTAAAGTTTTGATACTCTACTTATGTTTGATTTCTTAGATAGCAAATATTCTTCATTTTTTCTTTCCCAGAATGTGGAGTTTGAAAAGGAATCTGTGGGTGAAAGCAAGTCGTCAATGAAAGACGAGGTGAGTTCAAGCAAAGGTCAATATATGTTGTGGTTTCGATTCCCTAGAAGCAATTTAATTTTATTTCCTATAATCTAAATCCTCCCTCCCGTCGTCCTCGTCGTCATCTTCTTCTTCTTCTACATTTTCTCCATGATCTAGTTCAAAAAGTATGCGCCAAACAAGGATTTAAACTATTTATGAATTACATTAACTCTGAGTTTATAAAACCCTGATGATATGTTTTCGATAAGAGGATTCTGAGTTACTCATTTTCGTTTTAGTGTTTCCTCCAACTTCTAACCATAAACTTGGAATTCATATGCAGCTTGTTCATTTTTTGATCCAGCAGTTAAATAGAATGAAGTTTGAGAATAAGAAGCTGATAGAATTGCTCAATATTATCCAAGGAAATTACAATGATTTGGTGCAAAAGTACTCAGGAGATGAACTCTTGAAATCAAGAAAGAGAAAGGTCCTCTGTACAGAAAATTGTGATAATTTTGTTGAGAAAAATGGAATCACTTGTAGCTGTTGTCATGAAGGGTCAACTGGGACTCCAAAAGAAAATGTGTCAAATGTTTCAAAGGTTTATGTACGCATCGATCCTTCTGATATGAGCCTAGTAAGTTTATTCTTGAGCTCAAATCAAATGAAAATTTGTTGAATCACCTCGTCTGAAAGCTAAAGTTAATTCTTGAAGACAACATTTGATCAGCTAATGAAAAATTTGTGAAGTCTATTTTACCCAACAAACCATAAAGGTCTAACGCGATTTTGACTACAGGTTGTAAAGGATGGATATCAATGGAGAAAATATGGACAAAAGGTAACTAGAGACAATCCATCTCCTAGAGCATACTATAAGTGCTCTTATGCCCCAGCTTGCCCGGTCAAGAAGAAGGTGAGTTCATTTCATGGAATTTGAATTCTATCGTGTATAGTTTGCACGCACTATTAGATTGGACGAGACACTAAAAAAATAAAAAAGACTTTTCTCATTTTCTTATTTAATGCACTAGTGATGTTTCATTTTCTCATTTTTCGACATAATTACTTAAATTATGTCAATACGCCTTTCTAGTGCAGCGAGCGAGATTTTTTATTTTTATTTTTCATTCTATGCTTATCATATGCACATTTTTTCATAAATGTAAACGAGACTTGAACAACTTTATCTAAAAGATTGACCTGTTATACATGACAACCTTTTTTTTTTTTCCCTATTTGTCTACCACGTGTATACCGACTTATTTGAGGAAATATTTGATTTATACTTGTAGGTACAAAAAAGTGTTAATGATCCATCACTTTTAGTAGCCACTTATGAAAGCAAACACAACCACAAGAATCCTTCTGAAGATGAAATTCCAATAGAATTATCAAAGGGTGAAACTGAAATTTCATCCTCCAGCTTAATCTCTATATCAATGGTTGAACAAATGGCTTCTACTTTAACAAGAAATCCCAGTTTCACAGCAGCACTAGCAGCAGCCATTACAGGGAGGATTTTAGATCATGAAATTGAAGAAAATTGATGCAATTCAATCTTTATTGGCATCTGGGTTCATTTGGGAATTTAAAGTGTAGCCAAAAATTGTTGAATCTTGGTTATTTACAACAGACACTACGTCTGTGGTAAATACATCATCGTAAATGTCCATTTTTCTTGTAGTGAAGACGTTTGGTATTTTGGAGATGCTATTAAAAAATACGAACGGAAAGTGTGTTTGACTCTTCAAATATAGAGATCCAAATTTACTTTTTATTGTAAAAAGTTAATTGAAAAGTCTATTAAAACTTCACATATTTGATCATTTCTAAAAATTTATTTTCGATCACGCATTCCCCTAATAAAATAATTTTCTCATAAACCATTTTCTTACTTTTTAACCATACATCCTTCAAAAAATCAAAATTACAAAACTCATTTTTCACACAAAATTGGGCTCAAACATAAGTAATTTTCGTGCTTTATTATTTAAAATAGGGATATCTTACATTTGAAAAATCTCTTGGAGTTATCTGGGGATTTTGTTTGTGGCTATTCATGTGCAAGTGTTAATTATTTGGTGGTTATGAATAACGGTGGTCAGTGGTGGTGGAAACGGCAAAAACGGTGGGGGGTGCGTGGGGATTGTGTGGGGTTGGGCTGTACTAGGGTGGATCCAGGAAGTTGATTTCTTTTTAATCTTTGGATTTATTTATTTTTTATTGCTAAATAAATTGACACTACATTATCACATTTATGCCTCAAACTTTGTCATCACATTCTTATTTTCAAATTAACATAAATTATTACTGATTGTGATTTCTCTTCAAAATAGAATATTAAGATTCATTTGCTAATTGTATTTTGAAATAAGCAAAAAAAGAATAATGCAAAAAATTTGATTAAATATTTGACCCTAATTTTAAGGCACGTTAACAATATTTTTGGAAGAAAATCATGATTAAAGACAATTTTCTAATTAATGAAATATTAAAAATAAAAATGTGATGAAGAAAAAAGTTAAAGATATAAGTGTAATAATGAGTAAAGGTTAATGACATTTAATATAATTAAAATATGATGTATTTATCCCTTCAGGGGTGGCCGAACTGGTGAAGCAGGTGAACGCGGAGAGCGAATGTCACAAGTTCGAATTCCCTGCTAACACTTCATCGATCGAGCTCGTCGTACCGGACTTGTAAAGTGCGATTTATCTCTCATGTGTAGTTTGCGGGCTACTGAATATGAAATGAGGTTTGCCCAGTGCGCACTCACAAGTAGCGGTTGTGAGTTCCTACGTCAACAAAAAAAATATGGTGTATTTAAAAGAAAATTGTGACGTGAATACAGCTACATTTTTTAATACTTCTTTTTGTTAAAATATATATATATATATATTCAACTTATTTTATTTCATGTTTGTCACATTTTCCATTACAATAAAATGAAATTGCATTAGATGATCCTTTTGAGCAGAGTTTATCCAAATGATCATTTACATCAATTTCCAAGTAGGAAGAAAATGACAGATTTATTTTTTTATTTTTCTAATGCTGACTTATTGTGAAGTTTGTAACAAAATTTGTAAGGAAAAAAATGTAAACCTAGCCATTTACAATTTACTTCCATTGACTAAATGATTAAGTCGTTACCAATTATGTATTTTTATTTGTATTATAATATCACCTTTATTACTGGAACACAAGTTTTCGATCGAGATGATGTCATAAAAGGGATTAATAAAATCAATCTTTTTTTATATTAGCTCATAACAACCAACATCCATTAATTAACGAAAGCAATCTTCTACTTATCTTACGAAACAATACTATTCAAAAAATCTCGATTCTTTCACATTTTCTGTATTCTTATTGACTTAATCATTAAAGTTGACTCCAAGTAATTACCAAGTAACTCTCTCACTTTTTCCTATTTCTTTATGAGTCACTTCCCATTAAATGGTCGAAGTTGAAATATATCCATTTTTATATTGTTCATTAATTATAAAGTTATTATTATTTACATCTTAAGTAGTTATTGAAATATACGTGTATATTAAAGAAATGGAAGAGATGTGTACAAGTTCTATTTGATTGATATGAAATAAAAGTTGCACAATTCATTTAAAATTTCAAGGAAATAAAAAATCAAAATCTTTTTTTTTTGAAAAACCGCTAGGTTGGACCTACATGGACCGCGATCGATTTCGCTAGGTGAGTCCATGAGCCTGCCCAACAAGTCACCGAAATGTTTGCGCCGAAAATTTTTAGATTCAACTTGTCCAACAAGTTGTCTAGGAGTAGGAGGGGAGGGTAAACGAGTCAATCATGGCGTGAGCTGAATTGGCGAATAGGTGTGACCATTGCCGTCCGTTTGAAAGCTTTTAACACGATGATGATGTAATCTATGAAGTCACGTTTCATGACATAATGTTGCTTACATCTAAATTAACTTTTTAAAGTCAATGATTGAATTCCAACCTCACTTGCCCAATAGATTTTTGAAAGATTGAATAGTATGCTTTTACCGAAAGTGTGGTGGATCCAATCTGTATTTTTTACAATCGCTCACAAATTCCAACAAAAGATTAGAGTTAAAATATTTAATAATTAGAATAAAATTAGCTATGATTACCATTCCCGTCCTGTCCTGTCGGAGAGTTTCCCTGCCATCACTGTCCAAATCTTGGTACGTGAGGCAGGAACGAGTCGGAACGGGAGAGGATGAGACGGATACTCACCATCTCTTTTAATTTTTTTAATCAATATATTTTTTATTTTTATAATAAAAATGGGGGAAAGCTTGCATGAAATGGTGTGGGAATATTTTTTTTATATATATAATATAAATGGGACGAGGTTCGAGGCGAGATTATGATTCTTGATCTCGACCCCGACTCTTTGAAAAAAAAAATTTTAAAAAAAAAAGCTTATTTCGTTAATCGATATATGTTTACAAAAAAAAAAAGATATTAAAATTGAGTTATTGAAATAAGGTGGAAAAATATTTATTTCACTTTTTATAATTAATTTGATATTTTCCATCCTACGAAAGAAAACAAAAGCGTTGCCGGTGGGAAGTGGAAGTCAACTCTACTTTCTATGAAGATTGAAGCCTTTTAGACTTTTCTCTTCCATCATCTTTCGTGGTTACCAGATAAAAAGCATGAAGTACAACACCACCACAATTGAAGACCTGGTCAAGGGCATGTCAATTTTTAGAAAGTTAAGCAAAATATACAAACAAAACCAAGACTAATAGTAATCAATATTTGGTAGCCAAGAAATAGGGTTTGGGAATTGATTTCATTCCATATAAGTCCTAATTTGGACAAAGCTAGCTTAATTGAAATCAAATTAAAATATTGTTACCTACATATTGAAATTAAATTTAAGTGCAATGGCTCGATTGAAATCAAATTGAAATATAGTTATTTGATTGAATAAAATTGAAGGACAATTACCTAATTGACATTAAATATAATTACCGCGTATTGAATTTACCCAATTTTTTAAACGGGCTTCAAGAGTAGAAATGGAAATTTATCTTATTTTAAAAATTTCTATTAAAAATATTCAACTTTAAACGTTAATTATCCAAGTACAATATAACCTTTATATAAATAAGGTTGGTGTCAAAAAAAATTTATTGAATAGCAAATGTTATTAACATATAGAGGATCAATTCTATCGATTAATCGAAGTTGGGATTGAAAAAAATTATTATATATTGAATGTTATTAATTTATAGAGTTTATACAGTATATTATCATTAAATAATAGTCTTGCACCACCAAATCGACCCACTTTTATCAATTTGGCCCTAAAATTCAATCAATTGAACTCTTTACTCGACCAACTTGACTCTACTAGATCAAGTTTGATTGACATGAACCCTATCTTCATATTTATTTTGTGCTTCTCTAACCATTTTCTCGTTATTGAAAATTGTAGTATTTGCTAGAAGTGTGAAAAAACTAAAAATGAAGAAAAGAAATATGTTCTATCTTTAAATAGAAAAGAAAAAAAAATTCTAAAATATGACGTAACGATTTAATAAAAATAAACTCACGTTTTAAGAAAATCTTACGACGAATTTCATTTCCTCTCACTACTTCGAGAAAATTCATCTTTCTCTAGTGTAAGTTTTACTATTTTTATAAATATTCAAGGAACTTTTTGTCACCAAGAGTATGACTTTACTAGAAATCATATATATAAATATATGTCACTATCGAGTTATATATGTTCAATTATTGTATTTAAACGATTAGATGATTAAAAATATTTATTTAAATTTTGTTTCAAAATACACTAAGTCCATATTTAGTGTAGTAAAAAATCAAAATTTTAATAGTTTTTTTTTATAAAAGTTAATGAAGTATATGATTGAAAAGTTTATAAAACTTGTAAATCTCATGAAATGTATATGGTTAAAATTAATTTTTGATTTTGACTTAAATTTTTAACAAAATATTAAGTCACACCAAATAGAGGCTAAATATTTAATACATACACACGTTTTAAATAAACGAGTTATTTCGCTTCCATGACAAGTCAAAAGATGATCTTCTATGATTCAACAAGATAATTTTAATAAATCAAACACGTTAGAAAAATAATATTTATCTTGGAAAATATACAAGTGTTCATTGTTTGGTACGCAAGTAAGAATTTCTTGACCAATCCTATGTTACCTTGAACATGGACACGTGATGGTACAAAATACAAATTGAGGTTTTTCTCCAAGAACCTCAATTTCCTCACACTTTCCTTTACATATAAAACCGAACAGGAGACTTGACTTCAAGATTTTTAAAACCACCCCACCCCCTATAAATATTAAGCCATGATGCATACTTGATACTTCCAATCATACATTTGATCAACCTAATCCTGGTGAAGGCTAGAAAACCCCAACACAGAATATTTCAACATTTCAATGGAAGCAAATCTTGATATTGATCTCAACACCAATCCCAGGCATAACTGCAGCGAAATTCCGGTACATGGGTCTGCTTGAAGTATTAATGAAGAAAAAGAAACTAAAATTTCGATAATTCTACTTATGTTGCGTATGGAATATACCCTTATTTCTTGTGCAATTGAATTCTTATACAAATTTTTGTTCTATCAGAATGAGGAGTTTGAAAAGGAATTTGTTGGTGAAAGCAAATCATCAATGACAGAAGAGGTGAGTACAAGCTAGCAAAGTTCAATATTGCTTCTTCCAGCCTTGTAATTGTACTTTAGTTTCCCTTGTAACAAATTCAAATATAAATTTATTTCTTGTATAATTCACCTTTGCAATTCATCTAAATCCTCTCTTCCTACGTCTTCTTCTTCGTCATCTTCAGTTTTTTCTTTCTTCTAGTTTGAAAAAATCACCGTCATGACACTCGTTTCCTCGACACTTGGAAAACCGTTATGAAATGTTTTTCTGTAACAATATTTAGTCAATGTAGAAAGCCTAAATTCGTGTAGCATTTTAGTTGTTCTTCTTTTCTTTTAATGTTTCCTCCAGTTGCTAACCTCAAATGTAATTATTTATGCAGTCTTATCGATTCTTAATTCAGCAGTTAAATCTGATGAAATCTGAGAATACGAAGCTGACAGAATTAATCACTATTGTGGGTGAAAATTACAACAATTTGATGCAAAATTCTTCAGGAGATGAACTCTTGAAATCAAGAAAGAGGAAGGCTCATTATACAGAAAATTGTGACAATTTTGTTGGAAAAAATGTAATCACTTGTAGCTGCTGTGATAAAGGGTCAACTGGGACACGAAATGAAATTGTGTCTAATGTTTCAAAGGTTCATGTACGCATTGATCCATCTGATATGAGCCTAGTAAGTTAATTATTGAGCTCAAATCATACGACTTTATATCAAAATTCGTTGAATTGCCTCGTCTGACAGTTAATTCTTGAGGAGGAAAATAGATGATTTAGTGAAAATATTGTGACCGAACAAGCCATAAAGGCCTAACGCAGTCTTGACTACAGGTAGTAAAGGATGGATATCATTGGAGAAAATATGGACAAAAGGTGACTAGAGACAATCCATCTCCTAGAGCCTACTATAAATGCTCTTTTGCCCCAACTTGCCCAGTCAAGAAGAAAGTGAGTTCATTCAATGGAATTTAATTCTGTTCTCAACGTGTTTGCACGTAGTATTAGATCGGACGAGACACTAAAATGGACAAGATTTTAGCTCATTTCTTTAATACATTAGTGCAGTTGAACATATGCCTATGTTTGAAATTTTTTTAAACGCCAATGGTTAAACCATTTTTTATCTTCTCATTTCTATCGATATATAAACACTTCCCAGATATAATCTATTTTACTGAACATTCCATGAGTTTATTGCTCCTAGCGCTTGGTGAGTGAGTTGTGCACATAGTTTACCACGTACACAACATCATTTTTATTTTATTTTTCAAAATTAGGACAAACTTACATTTAAGTTACGTAAATACACCCTTTCAAGTGCAGCCATATTTATTTTTTTCATCCTATGGTCAGTATGCACATAATTTATTTGAGTGAGTTGTGCCCATATTTATTTGAGTGAGTTGTGCACATAGTTTACGGTGCGAGACTTGAATTCAGGATGCGTACATTTTTCATCACCATCTAGAACAATTTTGTCTAAAAGCCTGAGTTATTAGAGACACATACTTATTTATGCAAATTGTCTTCCACGAGAATACTGACTCATTCGAGGAAATAATTGATTTATACTCCTAGGTTCAAAGAAGTGTTAATGATCCATCGCTTTTAGTAGCAACTTATGAAGGCAAACACAACCACAGGAAGCCTTCTGAAGATGAAATTTCAGTAGTATTGTCAAAAGATGTAAATGAAATTTCATCCTCCAGTTGTGTCTCCATATCCATGGTTGAACAAATGGCATCTACATTAACAAGAAATCCCAGTTTCACAGAAGCACTAGCAGCAGCAATTACAGGGAAAATATTAGATCGTGAAAATGAAGAAAATTGATGCAAGAAAATTTCAAGGATTTCTATCTTTATTGGCACCTTGGTTCATTTGAGAATGTAAAATTTAGCCAAAAAGGGTACAATCTGCAATTTTAAACGCATAGGAGTAGTAGATGCTGTTTGTGAATCGGTATTGCTGTTAAGCTTTGTTCTACGTGTTGAAGACAGTATATAAATAAATAAATCTATTCCCTCAAATAGCTTAGAACTTTTGAATGAGAAAAGTGATCGTGACAACAAAATGGATAAACGTTGTGTTCAAACCTTACTACCAAATATTTATAAAAGCTCCTCATGTGTAAGGTCTCTAGTGATAAAATAAATATGATCTGCATATGAGGGCTGCATGGTGAATTATACAAATTCATCCCCTCCGCGATGACTTTGAGTTCGACTAACTGACAAGCATTTTTTTGTACATGTTTGAATGAGTTACTTTTTTCTTAAAAAACGCTGCTTATTTTTACAGTGCAACGTTAAAAGTTCGTGTAAAAAGTAACTTATTTCCTACTTTAATCAATCAAGAAATACACTAAAACCAACTTAATTTATTATAAGTAAACCTTTTAAGCTTAATCAAACACAATGAAACATTTTCAATGAAAAATGAACAAATGAAGAAAACCATAAATTGGAAGAAAAAGAAAACTAACAATTTCGTATAAATACATTATTGATGTTGTCTATTTGTGCAATTACAGCAGAACTTTACATTCCTAAAGGCTAAAAACTATAAAATTTGCAGAACAACAACATTAGTAAACAAAATCTAGTTGAGACCTCTTCAATATTTTCAAAAAATAATGTTCCAAAGTAACTCAATAATTCTTCTAACCTCCGCCATCAAAAAAAAAGGTAAAATCATAGTACATTTTGTCATTATGAATTTATAATTGCAGTTCTGTACAACATAAGAGTCAGAAACTACGGAGTGGAAGTTAAGACAGCATACCATTTGGAAATTGTCGCCCTGTTGCTGTAATTTTATGTAGAACATTTAAATCCTTTCACATCATATTTCTTGAAGCCAAATAAAACAACGTTAATCATTCTGATGAACAAATCCAGCTAACATGTGATCTGAATGACATCTCGGGAAGGATTGAGTATAAGGAAACGGCTATCTGTTTGATTGAATCAAGTGTGGACAGAATTTTTCATTTCACTACTTTGTTTGAATCAAGTGTTCAGACATCTTGGCCGCACTTGTCTCAGTGTTCTTGTTTTGAGACTCTTTTGTGGACGAAGAACTCAATTTTGCCTTCTCATTCTCTGATTCTTTGAGGGCTTTTTTCTTTTCAAGTTCAAGTTGCTTGCAGTTTTCCTCATGAGCCCGTAGAAACATCCTCACGAAATTCAGCAAAGTTGATACAACTGCAGAAACATTTCAAAGAAAACGAAATATCAATTGTGTGAAACAAAAGAGGGAACAGAAATTTAACAGAAAAAAACATTGAACGACAAACAAAAACCCCATAGTCAACTTAAAAGATTCATTCCTGAAAGCTCGGGCTGGCACTACTCATTAAGCAGGAGATAAATGCATAAGAATCCATGCAAAGAGTATCGTGTGGTTTCTGTCTCGTACAAGCATCCGATGAAGTATTATTGGATTGAATACTCTTATATATGAGAAGTCAAAGGACCCATAAGAATTATAATCGAAGGTATAATACTAATCAACCTTTGATGGGCACCATCCATCCATAACATGCCATCCATCTTTCTCCTTGATGAAAAAGTTATTTACTTGCTCATTAACAATAATGTATTAGGTTCCATTGTTAGCCATTTACTCTTTCTAAGCATCAACCCTTGAGTTTTCCCCAAAAAGAACCAAAATTTGTCTCCATCTAGTTGGATGCACTCCGATGTTCGGAGCCCCTCTCGTATCACTATTATTTCACAAACCCAACGGTCGCCTTCATAGATGAATCTTCCCAAACAACTTGCGTTTACCTAATGAAATTCAAATATGAGATCTCATCTATTTTTGTATATTTCAAAAACCAGTTAGCCTCAGTTTAGGAAAATTTAAACATTCAGGACTGATGATCGTAAAGACTAATTCAATCAAGAACAGACGAGGTAATTGGAACAAAAGGGAATTATACATTACTCGTCCGTGGAAACACTTCAAGACAAAACTGGGTGGCTAAGGGAAAAATTAACGTCTCTTAAGAGGTACCTTGGGCTATTTTGTTTCAGACATAAGTGGCTGAAAGAGACTAGAACAATAACAAGAATTCTTGAACTTGACAGCGCGAATAATATATTCCAAGAGCATTCATAAGTACGAGGTTTATACTTTGTTATAGTTGAAGAATTACATCCATAATCATAGATATGTAAGGGATAACAGCCGTAAGTAACAAGTATAATACAACCTCAGAATATGTACCTAGTGTTGCAATTTTCACTAGAAGATATCTGCCAAAGATTTGATAAGACAAAATATTTGGAGAGGGATATGACAGCAGCGAGAAAAAGTTAACACACATTTATTGTTTTAATGTTTGGAGAGGAATAGGATTGTTGAGAGAAAAAGTTACAAACATTTAATTATTCTAATTTATTGTTCAACACTAAGTGCATGTTTGGCAAAGCTGCAGGTCAAACTTACTTTTTATTCATATCTTCAAAGGACCCACAACTACCACTCACTTATTATTCACACATTTCATGGGACAAGAGCGACTATGAAGTTTTAATTTAAGCACTCCCAAGCATGCTTAAGATACGAGAAACAAAGTTCTAACAAGAAGAAAAGAAGCAAATAAAATATTTTAAACGGTGTGTAATGAAATATTAGAAGATACATTATTATATTTAGTTTCCAATTTTGATGTTTAATTTAGGAAAAATAATTAGGGATTGATTTTATAGTATTTTCCTACTTCAATTAGGACTAGTTTAAACCCCTATATAAAGGGAGGGCTTAAGCGATGTAATTGAGGCAACTTTGATATATGAAACAAACAGATTTTCTCTTGCCCTGAATTCTTCTCTTCTTTGCACCCCTTTCTTTCTCTTCTTCTCTTCCCTTTCCCCTATCCTAGAATTGTTCCATACCATCCCATGTCAGTATGACAGGAAATTAAACACCTTCAGATGCCTCCATGCGAACCAGATTGAAACAGATATACAACAATTACATCATAGCGATAAAACACAAGATCTGTCTTCAAAACTTTTTAACAGCAATACCTTGCTCAAACGGGCAACGAGCTGGATCTTCCCCGAAATATAGAGCCAGTGCATCTGCATTCCTCCCCTAGAAACTCCAAAAATTTCTTGAATTAGCTTCTTTATATGAACATGCAAAGGGGGAAGGCATACAAATTCATAGGCCACAGAAATTACCACTCCAGAATATAGTGAAGCCAGAGATCTCACTTCACTTTCAGCATAACCAAGAAAGTCTTTTAGCATCTAGCATTTTCAACAGAAAATGGTTAGCTAGTAAGACTGACGTGCATAAAGAAGAAACACGTAAATACGGATAGTGAGAGAGAGAGAGAGAGGTACACGTCTGAAATAACTTACCTTGCTTTAAAAACTTATTAATATTTGTATGTGATATGGTAGCAAAAGGAATAATGGAATCACATATTCTAGTCCATGGATGAAATATGAGGACAAAAAAAATTGAATATGTAAGAGGCCTTGACTAGTTGTGAGTTCAATATATTTTTCTCTTTTAGCATAGAAGTGATACAAATAATTTGAGTAGATGTATCCCTTACCTGGTAGAAATGACCCATGTAAAGAGCTTAGTCAAATAAATAATCGACATTGATAAGAAAATAAATTGCATAATTCTTAGAACATGAGTAACATTGGGAAGATACCTTGCAGAAGTTTTCTGAGACAGGACCATCATTTTGAGATGCAGCCAGTTCCTGCATAACTTTTTCCAGTCCTTTGCTAAAGGCTTGCATTTCCTCTGCCAAATACTTCAATTGAATCTGCATCCCAAAATTACTGATCATGTTGATAGTTAAGTAATTCTATAAAAAAAAAATTCTTAAAATGATAAAGAGAAGTGTACCTTTGTTGCCGCCTCCAAATTTACAAGGTCGTTCTGAAAATCCAAGACTTCAGGCAATTTTTCAGCAAGCACCTATAGTTTCAAGGAACGCGTGGAGTGGGAAATCGGGATTTATAGAGTTCAACACAAAATTGGTACAAAAGAGATAATCTACAAAGGCGGTGAAGATGAAATAAAGGCCAGACAGAAAAATATGAAACCATAGTGAACTCTGGTTCCATGATAAACATTTTGACTTTGTTGTTAGATCTCATATTAAGTGTAGTGTATATAGAACTCATATAGCACGAGATAATCATCAAAACATAACTCATATTGTACCTTGCACAGATAGTGCATGAGCGTCAGCTTGTTGTTACGTGCTCGTGTTTCAGTAAGTTTCAGAAGACTATCCAGGCGAAATCCAACAGCAGAACCTGAAGTATGAATGAATTATCCAATTTAGCAAGGAACATAAAATGGAATTCAAGCATTTTCAAGAAATAATTGTATGAGTTAGACAAGCACTAGAATCAGAACAACAGAACGTGAAAGTTTCGGATTTAAACTTCATAAATATGAAGTTGACTGACTCTAAATGATCGCATAGGGTTAGCAATAATGTAACTGTAATGGACAATCAAATCAATGAGCTGATCAGCTGAGCCAGTAGCTCATCAGGCTATCCTGGAACTCGGGTCACACTAAGTACGAGCTAATCTACCTCAACTCAAGCAGTATAGCAACCCCCCGGCCAAGGAGCTCATCAACCACCTGTGACTGGATGATGCATAAAAACTCAGTTATGAATTGGAACTGGCATAAGGTCTGACCAGTTATAGTTGAGCCACTGGCCAAACAAACAGTTTGTCTGATCAAAAGTGTCTCTTGGACAAATGTCATACAGGATTCAACATTTAGTACATCACAAAATATTGAAATACTCTCAAAACCAAGTCTGAACCTAAAGACCCACTATTTAAAGACCAGTTCAAAGTGACTAAAGATAGTTTTACGAAATGAGATAGCAAGCACCAAAATATATATACAGATTGGATAGGTACACTGTAAACCTGAAGATATTTCACCTTTAGCCAGCCACGTGCTGGAATATTCTCTATCAAAGGAGGAAGCATGTTCCACCCAAAGGGAAAAGGACTTCAATCCACATAAGTATTCCAGTATAAATGGTGGTGCCGGGCATAACTTTTGATTAGTCAGAGTTTTTAAAGCCACTTTTCCTACTCCACTTACTGTTTTCTATTTTCTTTAGTTTCTATTGAAACTGTGATTCATAACTCTCAACAGGATTGTATAGACCCATTACCAACACCTGCCCAATACATGGAATATCTAACATAATTTTAGATCGTATACTACTAAAACTGAGTTTCTACCTCAGAGTTACAAGATTACAAGCATGTGCAGAATGTCTCTAGTCTGTCAAGTCTACTACTTTCACAAGTACCGCAGATCAATTATAGGCATTCTATTACGCTAATAATTGTCCATGCAGTAAAACTAAAAGACTTATTTTTTAGCATAAAAGTGCTACAGAATCTTTGATGGCATTCCCATTTCTCAACTATCAAATGGCAGATTTATCATCAATAAAACTGACTGTCAGATCACATGAATTGTTGTCGATGCATAAGTAAATGAAAGTTTTCGATTCTGCTCACCCCTTGCCGTTCCATGATTCAAAGCATTACCCAGTGAAAGAATCGTTTGCATGATTCTTTTCAGCTTGATCGAATTCCTGACCTGGTAAAAACTGCCTTCAGAGAAATACCTTTATAATAGAAGCAAGATGAAAGAAAGGAGCACAGTTACTTGCCTCTTCAGATGCAGAATTCACGATATTTAAACTATTTCTCAACTCAGAAACCTGGTGATGAGAATTGAATGTAAAAAATATCAGTCCATAAAAAAGAAAACAGAACAATTTGAATGATAATTATAAGCTGGAAAAATTAAATGATACGAATAAAGAACAAGGAAATTATAGTATATCATGAAGTTACATTTCCTTCTACCTGGGAACAAAATTGAATTTTAAATGAGAAAACTCTTAGCTTGGACTCTACCCTTGGGACTTTCATTAACTCCAAGAAAAACTGAAACATGTGGAAATAAAACTTGTTATAACACCGTAAGATGATGTCTTTCCTCTAATTGGGATACTGCCAGTTCACATATTCATGAAATCATGGGAAAGGTAAAAATAAGAGAAGAATCCCACCCACCTGTTCACATTTTCCAAGGTTCTCCTTGTCCCCATTGTAGTTCTGGAAAATGAAATATTATTCCAGGGGAGTGAGAAATTAACATGTGAATATGCCGCAATCAAATTATAAATAACGAAGCCATCACATGTTTATTGCACTTCAGTTCCCATGATGATAGAAGTCAATAGGATGAAGAGTACTGGTATAAAAATGACAAATGACTAGGAAATAAAGGTACACCTTGAGAAGTTCCATTTCTTCTTTGGTTGGACAAAATTTTATAAGATTATCAACCTGATCGATGTCCAGTGCTGAGTCATCCATAGTAAGGATTGATTTCTGGTGACAAAATTCAATGTAGCAATCTAAGAGAAAACTATAAAGTAACTTTAGTTTGCTATATCATAGTAGATGAGCAGAGCAAGGAATACAACTGATATGTGAAGAATAAACCACTTCCATATGCATAAACTAAAACAATCGTAGGAGTATTTCTAAACTACAATCTTAGGTATCCAAAAATCTGAAATGCTGCACACATATATTAACATTGCTGTGACTGGTACTATGCATGAGCATGCATCTCGAGAATGAGATAGCAGTAGTCTACATAATCAGGTAGAAATCATTCAAGAGAAAATTCAGACAATGCATCAATAACATCTAAATAACTTCAGACTTTCTTGCTCAAATAATTTTTTTAGCAAGACCATTAGTTAATATCATTAAACAATATAATAAAACTGTACAATTAAAAATCCCAAAAATGTTAATCCCATTGTAATATGTATAGTTAGCCCCAGAAGCACAGGGTTTCCAAATGCAAGGACAAAATCAATGGTGAAGCCATATTAGGCTAAAGAGGGATGACTCTCTGGACTTCTAAACTAAAAAGTAACTCCTTTACGTTGACCCCTTGAATTTTATACACTTTAAAACTTTAAATGTTTCTCTAAAGTTTCGTGTCGAATATATTTTCATTATTAAACTCACCCTTCCAATCCCCTGCAACAAGCTTTTAGTTCGAATTATAGACCCTAATCAGAATGAGTATCTATTGTTTTTAGTACTATCCTATCTGCTGAAGACAGCATACTACATTGTACGTATTCATATTGGAATTTCCTTTTATTTAGTTTTTCTCCATTTTAACATAGCTTAGTAATTCCTCCGATATTTTCTGGCTAGTTACTACACATGAATAAGTTTGTAATTCAAGTATTATTTGTATTATTATTACAATAACGTTCTTTTCTAGCACAAAGCATCTACTGAGGCTCTGCACATCCATTCTGACGTTTCAAACAAAAGTTTTGCAGCTGTGCTATTATCCATAAACAATATCTAAAAGAAATTGAGATCCTTCATAGGAAATGTTTACCCAAGATTTTTAAACGCTAAACAACAATCACAACAACCATGACAGTAATGTCATGAATTTAATTGAAAGTGCAATCAAGGAACAAAGTGCAATATTTTTGAAAAAACTAAACAGACACAAAAGCAGCAAATTACGTTTAGCCTACCGTCAAATCAGACATAGGAACCTTAACTTTTGTCAGCATGATTTCACAATTGTATGCCCTTCTTAGTTCAATCTGCAAATAACAGGTATATAAATATTTATAACTGCAGCATATATGTTTTTATTGTGAATGAATTAAGAAA
The DNA here is from genome assembly GCA_903798385.1 of Fraxinus cuspidata. Classification (NCBI taxonomy): domain Eukaryota; kingdom Viridiplantae; phylum Streptophyta; class Magnoliopsida; order Lamiales; family Oleaceae; genus Fraxinus; species Fraxinus cuspidata. Next base: position 19,938 of record CAIGRP010099112.1, read on the forward strand.
ATATGAGGTTACATGATCAACAAAAAACATTAACATGTAGAGAAAAACATAAACACGAGGCTTTTCCAATCATAGGAATTCAGGGCAGTGGATTATTAAGAATGAGTTATAAAGTAATGGACAATATAAAGAGATTAATACTAATATTAGGTCTTATTGTAAACACAAAAAAGTTCCGAAGGTTCCCATCTAAGCAACAAATAACTATGTGTGTATGGCTGCTGTAGATTACATAAAACTATTTTGTGAATAAACCTGGAAAAAGTTTCACCCTCACATATCCGAAACAATTTAATAAAAAAAGAAAAAAGTGCAATGTGCCTCTTTACAATATACATGGTAAAAACTAATTTTTGAGAAAATTTGTAACTAGTTTTAATTATTGACATGTTGGCCCTGTTAACTTCATTGGACCCTTTGAAACAGCCCACTATACATCTCTACTAACCTAGATAAATTCCTACAGGTCATTAGTGAGACTGCATATTTACATCAATGGCATATGAAACCGTATCACAGAAGCAGTAGAACCTCCCTCGACATCTAAGAGAAACAATGACTCACTTAGTGATAATACTAAGTTAACTTGCACCCAGTATTAATCTCAAACTAAGATGTACAAAAAAAACGCAGGAAATCAGAATATCTTAGACCAACAGGAGCGGTTTAACCCACTGACGCTGTAGTAAGACACCGAGATTCCAACCTTAGAAGTCTTCATTGATTAAAAAGAAAAAGGAAAGAAACGAAAGCCCACTCTAGGCAATGCACTTCGCTAAGTTATGATGGGGACTAGTGACACAAAATACTCTATGCAAAGAAACAAGATAGGCTGAAGTGACAATGAACTTGGTCTTTCTAAAAATAACGTCAATTTTACCAGATGCACTTTATCAGATTTGAGTCCAGAGGTAAGCCGATTTGTATTTCCTCTGGTGCCTCCATGACTTAAATTTGGAGCACTGGCTGAGAAAAGACTCTCAAGTTCAGACATATCCAACTCAGGAGCTCTAACATGATAACATAAGAGAAGATATCATTGTTACACAATTTCATGATCGCATAAAAGTAATTCATGGAGATGAATCAATAAAGATATAGTATAGTTATATTTAATGACATACTTTGAAGCCTCCTCTGGTTTTTGTGCATCAGCCCATAGACTCCCCTGGATAGCCCTTGTTAACTTCAACCAGTGATATGGCTTGAGGGATGCCTTTCTTCCTTGACCTTGAATTTTTGTACTTGCGCGCATTGGCAACCTTCCATTCGTACAAAATGGAGGTGCAGGTATGCTTTTGTTGTTGGTAGCAGAATTAGACTGTGAAGAAGCACTGCCAGCAATTGATAAGCCATTGGAAAGTGGAGCTGGTGGAGGAGGAACAGGCGGAACAATTTGACTATTGCTCACGATGGCTTCCTTCTGAATGGAACTAAGAGGAGGAGGTGCTGGTGGTGCTGTTGAAGATCTAATGGTGGAAACTGTGGTTGGTCCTGAACATGGAGGTGGAGGAGGTGCTGGTGGTGCCGCTGAAGATCTAATGGTGGAAAGTATGGTTGGTCCTGTACATGGAGGTGGGGTGGCAGGTAATGCAGAATCTTTTGCTCGAAGCAGGAACGAATCTTGAGAGGTGGTTGAAGAAGTAGTCCTAGATAATGGATGTGGTAGAGGAAGGAAAGAAGTGGATGAGTTCTGTACAGTTGGCCCACTTGATGAAGATGGAGGTGGAGGTGGAGGTGGAGGTGGTGGTGGATGGGGGGGAGCTAATGACGTGTTCCTAAGAGTGGGAGGTACATTTGTTTGGGAGAGAAAAGGTGGAGAGAGGGAAGGAATAGGACCTGATGGTTTCCTTTGAGAGAGAGATCCATCTGTCCCTGAGAAACGAAGTGGAGGAGGGGGAGGAGGCAAAGGAGCTGTTGACTGTTTCCTAGGCAAAGGGCGTTCAGCTGTTCCTAAGAAAGGGGGAGGAGAAGGAGCTGATAATAGGTTCTTAATAGAGGGAGATGCAGCCGTTACTGAGAAAGGAGGAGGAAGGGAAGGAGCTGATGATATGTTCTGAAGAGAGTGAGTAGCAGCTGCTGCTGAGAAGGAAGGGGGTGGAGGAGGAGGTGTGTTCTGAAGAGCGGGAGGTAGAGGAGGGGAAGGAGTTGATGGTTGGTTTCTAAAAGAGGGACAACCAACTTTTCCCACGGGATGTGGAGCAGGGGACTTTAGCTGTGGTTGAGATGGTGTTGGTGGCTGCAGTGGTCCTGGTGTTGATTGTGTTGACAGCATCGGCCGAGTAAGTGGTGGTGGTAGAGGAGGAGGAGGAGGAGGAAGCGAAGCTTTTGTTACCATTTCAGAATTAAAAGAAAGCTGCCCTGAAGAAAGTGGTGTGCATGGCAGAGGCACCGAGGAACTATTGACTTGTGCTGGCTTCAATAAACTTGGAACAGATGCTGAAATAGAAACTAGTGGAGTAACTGAATGGGTGACTTGATCATGCAGTAGTTCTGTAATCCCAAGTATTGAGGGTGCACTGTGAAATCTGGAAAGTGCTACAGGTGAACCTTGCAAGGAACTAGAATACGTAGCTGGTTTAGAATGTGAATTTGGAGAAATTTGTGGAGAAATGATGTTGGATTCACGACGTCTTTGAACAGAAACCTGTACTTCTTGGGACTCAATCTTCTTCGTAATCAAGTTCAAATCCAGTGATGATTTAGATGATGCCAAAGGTTTTTCACTTGGCATTGCATGCACAGAAGTTTTAATGTCATTTTCAAATTCTTTTGATTTTTTAGTCTCTTCATCTATGGCATGACTCATTTCCTGCAACCCAACGTATTTAACACCATTAGAAGAAACACTAACAATTTCCTTTTGCACACTCTGGGGAGAGGCAATCTCCAATTTCTCTTCATTAATTCTTTGAATAAAACCAAACTTCAGCTTTTTTTCAATAGCAGCCCGGAGAAGTGCACTCTCCAGTAGTTCATTTTTCTCACTTGGTGTGAATCCGTTCTCCAAGTTTTCTTTCCTAGCAACGGGGAGAGGAACAATCTCCAGTTTTTCTTGGAGAATTTCGGTTTCGAGCATATTTAGTGCAGCTTCTGTTTTTGGTTCCAGCCAATCCACACTGTTAAAAATCTCCTGAATTTTCGCAAATGCTTCAATAGGGAGGCCTTCTTTGTCTTCAACGCTGGCTAAATCAAGCCCGGGCAATGAAGAAGAGGAATCCATATCTGAGAAAAGAAACTTCAACAACCCAAAAGATGACAATTCAGAACTCAAATAATTGCATGCTTTAGCGTAATATATATCAAACAAAGAAGGAAAAGACATTTACCTCTGCAGTGAAGTCCTTTGGAAATCGATCCTTGATGTCCCATAGGATATCAATTTCATCACGGTTAAGCATCAATATATTTGATCGGATAAATGCCGTGTTGAACATTACCCGAAACATCATTTCTTCATGATCTATATCACCATCCAATGTAATACACTCAAGCACAACATCACCTTGTACATGACAATTGATATCGATTTTAACGAGTTCACAGTCTACCTGTAACAAATTGGTGAAGATGTTAACAAGGATAAAAGAAAAGGGCAAAAATCCTTTATTCAGCAAAGAAGATCAAAAAGAGTTGAGATAAGTTGCCATCATCATGTTTTCTAGAAACATACATTTTCAAACAAATTGCAATTTTTTTCTTAATAGTTTAGATTATAAATGGAAGTTAGTATAGAAAATTTTTAACTGATGCAATTTTATGTTTCAAGGCTGAGCTGATAATACAATTCATCTTATTTCCACAGATCACCAACGTTTGACAGGCTTATGTGAAAATTTTCTAAGTTCAAAAACTTCTTTCGAGATATCTTGTAAAATTCCTAGGTTAAAATATATACATCAAATCTAGACAGATGTGGTTGAAGTAAAAAAACTCCCAATTTCATCTAGCAACCACCAACTAAACCCATATTGGACAGTCTTTCTCGAGCAAATCCATTTGGAATTTCACAAATGGCACTATTACGTAATCATGTGTTATACTCATCCAAATTATCTTAACTCCAACTATAACAATTTTAAGCAAGAATTAAGAGCTTCTACGAAATTATCCTTCTTTTATCAAGAAACTTTCCTATAGTAATGTGCTGACGTCAATAAGCAACTAGTCAGAAACATCTAAGTATGATATTATTTTAATTATCCAATCAGGTGAACTGTCCCTCAAAGATTGCAACATGGAGAACTATTGCCAGATTCTCAATCATAATTCACGCAATCTGCAGAACCAGTTCAAACTTCAAACAGGCATTAAAATCTGCATTAGAGTCTCTTAGCTACTCGAAACCCCAAAAAGAGAACAATAAATTGTCACTGAAGAACATTTCATGAACATCATTTGCAAAAGCTCAAAACAGAAGCATTATTCTATATATGCCCATAGAGTCTAAACTATATATTTTCAACTGTGAAGCAGGAGCCAGAAACGTATTTCAGGAAAAGAGAAGCATACGAATAAAATCCCTTAACTAAGAACCACCTGCTTGAAATGCCGCACAGCTTCGCTCTGTTTGGGCATAGAGAAAAGCACCTTGGTAGTCCGATCAGCAGCCATAAAAGGATCCTGTCCATATATCCTAAATATCGGACGGCAACCCCCCTCTCCATCCATATTAGGAATGAGTCTGAGGATAACGGAATCCAACGTCAATGCCCTATCCAGCGGAGGCCATTGTGAGCCCACATTCCTTCTCGAGACATATTGTAAATACCTCAGTTGTGAAGGCAATGGATTTAGAGGTGACAACAATTGCAAAAGTTGAAATGGTGCTTGCTTGTATATCATGTCTAAAGTTTTCTTTTCCCCGGTGTATTGCTTCCGATAAATCAAGAGGGCAGCCAGCATGAAAACCAGAATTGGCAACCCACCATTGTCACAATGCATCAAGAGCACGTTCATTTTCCCTAGTGAGAGCCAATTTTCGCTCGATCTCAGAAAGTGGTGGATCATTTCCATGGGGAGTAACGGGCAATTTTCATACTGACGAGGATAGTCCATCACAGTCATGTCAAACTGAGATAGTATATCGGAAATCTGGCTTTGTTGTTCACCTCCCTTTCCGAAGTTAAACACCATATATGAAGCATCAGGGAAGCACTCATGGAGTTGACCCACTATGCCTCCAATATACACATTAGAGTCATCATCCTCCAACACATCAGTGGTAAAGCAGCAATCGAAGACTACAATATCACAAGAAAAGTCATTTTTGAAGTACCATTTTAACACATTTAAATGATTTATCATCTAGAAAGCATTAGTTACGACACAGTGGACGCATTTGGTTTCCTTTCCTTTAATTATTTTATCTTGAAAGCAAAGACGACCACCAAGATGTGCATTATCAAACTTAGTGCAAACCAACTGCAGATTCGTTCATGAGCAGACAAATACACCAGACTTCGCATGAATACTCGCTATTCAGGATCCCGTAATAAATGAATGCAGAAGCGGAGAGTTCTGACTTCAATTAAGTAATTTAAATTACAATTTTTATAGGCACAGATGAAATTATAACTATTACATATCTGCGCACAATCAAGTCATCCACATATAATGAACATCAGTAAAATTACAAAATATTAAAATTATTTTCATACATTAAATGATTTAAGCTGGATACAAATGTACCACATAGTTACCGCTAATCACGCCACCCATTATACTCACAAATAGCATCATAATGTCATCCATTAATGTTTTTGCCCTTGTCATAAAATTGCAAGCTACTGTAAATATATAAATACGTATAAAACGCCATTAAAAGTATTTTCAACAGAACCCAATAATTTTCAGCAAATAAAGAATCAAAATTTACAAAATAAACAACAGGAACATACCAAATACTCTGTCTGAGATCTCCAAAAGCCCATCAGGCGGCTTACGGTAGAAAATTTTACGAAAAAGGGCCATTTTTTCAGCAAGATCCAAACACAATCAGCAATGCGAAACCTTTTATAATGCTAAAAAAATTCACCCACAGTGCATCCAAGCAGATCAAACACATTTAATCTCAAAAGCCCAGGTCTCAAAATCCGGACAAAGCATACACGTAAAACGCAGTTATGCAGTGCACTACACAAGACATTATCTTTTGTATTCAAGAAAGTGGAAGAAGATAACGGATTTTGCTGCGGCTCTAAGGAACACTTATTTCTTTTCCATGTGGAACATTTCTTCACATTCACACTGGTTGTGTGCGTTTGTCAGATAAACTTGGCTTTCAATGGGAGGAACCAAGAAAGAGAGAATTTTCCCCTATTTTCTGTTAAGATTTTAGATTTTTATTTTTATTTTTTTTACTCTGTAGTAGTATCCAAGGAAAATGAAGACAACCTAGGATCAGATATCTGTCTCGAGAATGTTTTTGTCATATATGTGATATATGTAAATATATTTGTATAGATGATTAACAGAAGCATAATTATAATGATGTTTGATGGCTCCTACCTTCCGTACTCTCACATGTCCCTTTCACATATTGCCCTTTTGTTTAGAATCTCAGATTGCTGTGCATGTGTCAAATTAAGGAGATTCCAAGAAAATGACAATCACTAATTAAATTATATATAAGCCCCCGTTCGTTCCTTTTTTTCAAAAGTCTTATCAATTCATTTTTAACTATACATTCATAAAGTTAGATATTGCACATGTAAAAACAAAATGTTTTCCTACTTTTTCCATCTACATTTGGCACAAAACGACAATTTAAAATGATGATATACATTTGATTCTGCTTTAAGTTTTTAAATTAAATAGTTTAACATTAATATAGAGTAAACAGAAGTACTATGGTCAAATCTTGTCGTCACTAATTAATTTTGCACATTGATAAAGTGTAACTTTTACACTTAACTGTATCTTTAATCTTGTACGTTTGTTAGTTGTTTAGTTTGAGCCATTATTGATTTCATTCTGTTTTATATATTATAGGATGGATCAAGATTTCAGGACGAGCTTTTGATAAAGTTTAAAAGATGTGGTGCTTTGATTGGAGGATGAAAGGATGTGGAGAAAATGAAAACGGAAAGAAGGAAAAAGACTAAGTAGACAGTTTGCACTGTCTCTAAGAAGTTTGGCACATGCACCAGAAGGATCCTGATGAACTGCCACCACAATGCACGAGCAACATGCTCGGTGACATCATGATCAATGTCGGGAAACTAGATTCCAAAGAGTTTAAAGGTATTTTGGGGGCTTCTAAGCATGAATTTCAAGGTGGGGTTCTACAATCTTGCTTTCAAGGAGAGAAAAAAACACAAAACAAATTAGGGTTTGAAGCAAATCAAGGAGGGATGAGTTTAAGGGAGGTTTTCGAAGTGCAAACTACGGAATTCATTGTTGATCTTCGGCTTTCTTTTATTTCTTTCAAAAATCCGGTAATGGACCTATTATTCAATTTGTGTTTCATTGAAACAATATGTAACTAATTTAAAAGGATAGGACAACTTATGTAGCCTAATTTGAATGATTTAATCTCAATCATCTTGTTTTGACATTAAACTTGAGTTGGTATTAAATTGTTGTTGCGGTTAGGGTTGAGCGTGGATTTGGTTGGATCAATTTTTTATCTAGTTCAAACTCAATCAAACATTATCGATTTGATCTAAAATCAAACAAATCCAACCAATTATTGGTTTAAACCCAACCCAAACCAATCAAGTTTGAGTCGGTTTGGATTGATTTGGTCGGTTTGGGTTTGGGTCCAATTCAAGTTGGACTCGAGTATATTTTATTTATTTATTTATTTTTAATTTGAA
>CAIGRP010099134.1:0-21409 GCA_903798385.1 Fraxinus cuspidata
ACAAAAAGATACAAAAATTTAAATTTTTCCGAGTTGAGAACCATACCAATCAAACACACTTAATTAACAATTCCCTGGAAAACAAGTTCTAGGCAATTACTTTCCCTGGAATTCATTTTCTTTCCATCTATTTTTCACTATCGCAATCAAACGGACCCTAATTTTCAGAAGTATTTTGATTTTTTTTACCCATTTTTAAAAATTGTGTGGAAAGTATTTATAAATTAAAAAAAATGAATAATGTATTTATAAAAATCTCAAAATGTGAATAAAACATAGAATCCATTTGATCGTAAGTGCACGCGCCACGAATGAGCATTCACTAAAATATAGAAAAAGCCGAGCCGTGAGACGGACAATTGACACGTAAGATTGGAATATTTTCAATTTTGACCAATTTGACCTGACGTGGCAACGCGGTATAACTACCTGCACCCTTCATTAATTTTCTTGCTAAAATTAAATAATTTAATAAAGAGATAATTGCAGCAAAAACTCCAAACCTTTGAAACATTAGCAAATTTTTCCAAACTTTTGATTTGTTGCAATCGTCACCCCTAACCTTTTTAAATATTGCAGGTGAAACCTTTTTGGACAGTTTACATCCATAATTCTGTTAGTTGACCGAACATTTACTTTGACCACATTTTTATTATTTTAAAAAGGGACAAAATAGTAACTTTCAAATTATCATTTTAAATAATTAAATAAAAAAGTAAGAAAACACACACACACACACCTGTAACCAAATCCATCTATCTTCACCTAGCCATCACTGCCACTGGTCCTCCAAAAAACTCTCTGGCCATTTATTTGTGAGTGAGAGAGAGATCCAATTCAAACCCATTTATCAATTTCTAAAGCTTATGTTATTGTAAAGAAATTAAACCCATAAATTGTATTCAATTTATAATTTCAAACAAACATTCATTAAAATGGTAAAAGTCAAAGAATAAGCATCAAATAGGAGAAGAAAACGATGTCTGTAAGTCTAACCCCCGAACCAGATGTGAGCAGCAGCAGCAGCATCGAAGAATCCCAATTGATATTGAATGTATATGAACTTACACTTGTATATCAGTACTCTGTTTGGTTTGATTTTGATATCTTCCATTGTGGCATTGAAGGTGAGAAATCAAGAAACGACTTTTCGTCTTCAACATAATTTATGGAAATAGGAGGGTTATGATTGTAAGAAAAAGATGGATGTGGGGGTTGGAGATGATGGCAGGTTTTTAAGTTCTGAAACTTTTAGTTTAGATGACCTATGGCAATGATGGGTGGATGAGGTACTTGGATTTAGTTGGGTGTGATGGGGTGCAGTGGTTGCAAGGTTGGGTTTGTGGTGGTTTGGAAAAGAAAGATGAGGTGGGTGGGTGAAGCAAGAAGACGCCAATGTTTTTTCTTAATTTTTTTATTAAATTATTTAATATGATGAATGGAAAGTTTCTATTTTGCCCTTTTTAAAAATATTAAAAATGTGGTCGAAGTTAAAATTTTGGTCAACTAACAGAATTATGGATGAAAACTGTCTAAAATGGCTTCACCCGCAATATTTGAAAATATTAGGGGTGACAACTGCAACAAATCAAAGGTTTGGAAAAAGTCTGTTAATATTTCAAAAGTTTGGAGCTTTGCTGCAATTATCCCTTTAATAAATAAACATGTCTTAGCCCAAATTAAAATCAAATTTTTAGTAAAGTTAATGAAATGTGGGTTAAAAAATTATGGATGCCATAAAACGTGTGATTAAAATGAATTATTAACTTTAACTTAAATTAAAATTAAAATTTTAATTTCTACTAAATATGTACTTAATAAAAATGTATTTAAATAAAATAAGATTTGTTCAGAGAATAAGAGGCACATGTCAAAAGTATTTTAAAGTCACTGTTTCACACTGAATGTGAAAGTGAACATCTTTCACATTATAAGAAAATGGCTCCATTTATTTATTTAGGAAATAACTTCTTATTCTTGTAATTTCAATTAAAAAAAATTAAATATGTCGATTAATATTAATATAATTTTATGAGACTGGAAAAAAAAATTATATTAGACCTTTCAACAAACGTAGTGAATAGACTAAAATGAATGAAGAAAATTGAATTTACATAGTCGACTTTAAATTTATTGTAAATATTAAAGTTCATTTTGTCCTCGTTTCTTAAAGAAAAATTATTATTATCGAGTTTATTAATTAACAAGTTTTTATTTTGTTAGTGCTACTGTGCTAGATGTCATAATTTTAAATTGTTTTGAACTATCGTTATATAGAAATACCCATAAATATATGAAATACTTTGGACTCCATCAATTAATCAAAGGATATAAATAATCTAAAGAATTTTAATTACAAATTATATTAAGTGTCAAAACAATAATTTAATAATCTGCGGATAACCCATTTTTGACCGTTGAGTGGGTCCCTTTAGTATATCAATAAATTTGAGCGTTGAGTGGGTCCCAAAGGGTAAAGAGGTCATTTTGTAAAGCGACAAATAACACTGTCAATCGGCAATATTATCTTATTTATATATATATTTTTTATGATGACGGTTATGATCGATGAGTTTAGTGGTGCACATGGCACCATGGGGAATGACGAGAAACTACGTAGTCAAGTTAATAATCATAGTTCGACTTTATTTATTTGATAGTACCTTTAAGTGTTTATAAGTTGTAGATTTTAATTGAAAATGTGAAATATAAGTGAACAATGTGTTAAGAGTCTTATATAACGTGTAGACGAAAAGTATGCTTGAGCAACTTCGTCACATAATAAAGAATGCACGCCTTATGAGTCGAGCCAAGGAACTTGGACAAGAAAGCCAGCTTTTCTGTCAAGGGCCACTTAAGCTTGATCAAAGATCAATATGAGTAGATGTGAAGTTGAATGCTGAAAGCAAGAAAAGAACCCCACATCTAACAAGAAGATTGCGTGTTAAACATGTCAAGCTCGACACGACGATAGAATTCAAGAGATGTGATATTCAATACTCGGGTGCGATCCACACAATTGTAGGAGGTTCGATGTACACGAGGTGATATCTGAAGTACTCTTCGAAAATCAGATTCATCCGATGTCAATTTGCAAGCTGAGAAAGGGCATGTTCGGCCGCCGAGGCTACTAGAAAGTGATTTGGAATGGATCAAGTCACTTTCAGGAGTTCAATTCTTCCTTCTGGAGTTTTGTTGGGCGCACTGATTAACTTGGGTGCGCGACCTCCGTGTGACTAGGCTGTGAGTTCCGATGATGACCGGATGGAATTCCAATAAGGGGGGAGGGTGGCTAGGGTTCTTACATACCACGGTCGCTGTCGTGAACCAGAAGCACCTCTTGATAATGGCGGTGTTCCTCACAGCTCTGATCCGAGTTCTGACATTGCAATGGAGACCGTTGATAAATCCATTTCCTACACTTAATGCAGGGCGACGAGCTAGAGTCGTTCGAACGGGGGAGAAAACAATGAATATGCTACTGAATTTTTTCATCTTTTGACTCGAATTGATATGCATGAAACCGATGAACAGTTAATATCTCATAATATTGAAGGTTTCAGATTGGCTTTCGAGGATGCTTTGAATATGTTTGCACTACTTTTTGTCACTGAAGCACAAAAATTGGTTATGCAGCCTGAAAAATAGATGTCTCGTCATACAGAATTTCAAACAAATGGTGGCAACGTCGACAGCGGCAGAGACACATTATCGAAGAGGGGTGCCCCGATAGGTTTGGCTCCAGGTGTTCTCACCAACTTGGCAACACCTATGGCCAGTGACGGATTCAGCACAAAAGTTCAGCTCGGATGGACGTTGATCATTGACCGTCGACAATAAGCGATAGTAAAAACGAGACCGTTTATTAATATTTAATTAAATAATATTAAAAATAAGACTAAACTTAAAATTTTTTTACTTACAAGTAAGTTTATTTAAGTAAAAAAGTAATTTTAAAATAAATATTTTTTATAGACCAGTTGACGTATCTTAATACTTGTTTGGATTATTGAAAATCTTTAACTACTCCCTTTGAAAATCTTGAAGAAGATAAGAAAATAAAATAAAAGTTTAACAATATATTTTCCATGGAATGCGGATTAAACATGTGACATTTCATACTTGTTACAAGAATAATACAAAATTAGATTAATCATTAACTTATTCAAATATATGAATTTCTCAAGAAAAATACGGACAAAAGTCTATGTCCGCCATTTTCTTTCTCTTATTTTTCACTGCTCAAATTGTTAATGTTTATTAATCAATCGCAACGTTCCTTCTGGATCCAATTTTAAGGTTATTATGAGTGCAATTTTATATATATAGAGGCCCAACTATCTCAGCCCAAAATAAATGGCCAAAACTTTGGGGTGGGGTGGGGTGGGGTGGGGGGCACCTTACATGAAACAATGTCTTCTTCTTCTCCCGTCTTCTCCATTCTCTCTGCAACAGGAGTGCACAATGAGCCGACATTATTGAAGACTCGTGCGGATCCAGTCGAGACCGTCGCGCCTCCTTGCCGAGTGCTGGATTCGCTCCTGCCTATGGCGAGGTCTTCCAGCCACAGAGTGGGCAGCGTCACAGGTGGAAGGTAGGTCATCAACTTTTAATAAAATCTACTAAAAAACTGATTTTAATCTATACCTAACATGAGCGATATTTGGTGTGACCTTGTTCCGATGGATGCTTATAACACTTTATTGAAGTACGCAGTTGTTTTTATTTTTATTCTTTGTGACTCGATATGAATATTTTTTTCTTTCATTTTGCCCGACCCAACCATAATGTCAATTTACATTACTAAAAGTTGAATATGAGATTCAAGTTGACCCCTAATCTGAAAAGAAACAAGCCACACTTTAGTGCGGCCTTGTATACCATGTAAATTTAGTTCTATACTAATTTATGATTATATTTAGTCACCAAATTTTATGAATTAAACTAGCTGTACATTCCTAATATACAACAAGTTTGATATTGTGTGACATGTAGAAAACTCTGTCTTTGATTTGAATAAATGTGATTAAAATCAATTGCTGCCATATTAGACAATGGCAAAGTGGTTGTCAACCACGTAGCCGTTGCAGAATTGAAATTTTATAATATTTGTTCGTTAACTAATGAAATCATTTCTGATTTGACCAATAGTATAATTACGTGGAGTATCAATAGACATTAATTATCAAAAAAATCATAGATGGCTCCTTTATATTAATCTTTGGTCAATAGAATGAATGTGATTGAACAACACAAAATAGAAATTATTTCAACAAAAATAATTATGATCAAAAGGAATACCCTCAAGTTTGATAATTAATGTCTATGGTTACGCCGCATAAGTATATCGTGCGACAAAACTACCTTCTTTCATTTGGTTAACCAAAATAAACATTAATTTATTATTATTATTTTTTTAAAAAAACTATAGGCAACGAAATGGAACGAACAATCTTGGGTTCTATCCAAATAGAATGCTTCTTAGTCAATCATGTCAATTTTATGTGCTGAATTATCTCATTTTTTTGTGAACAGTGCATAAGAACATCTTCAACAAACATAATTTGATGCAACTATTAAAATCGTCTTTGAGATAAAGCTTTATCCCAAAGGGCTTCATGATTGAAGCTCGCTAAGAAATTTCTTAATACAGAACCTGAAACATTCATATATATGTGCACTTGGAGGTCAGGGACGGGGCACCTGCTGTCCTCGCCCAGGGACAAAATTCTCTGTCACGTCCCCAACCCAAATACACAATTAAACGGGTAATCCCTGTCTCGTTTGGGGTGGGTTTCGTGGGTATCGAGTTTGTTGAATTTTTTTGTCATCCCTTTCGAAAGTATTAAAATACGTGAACGATTCATCTGAAAATTCAAAGAAAGATTAAATGAGCTAAGTTTACGCAAGAGAATATTGTAATCATTAAATAGGCAAATGCACGCACGTTCATCCACATGCTATTGGATCCAAACTCCATTTTTACTTTCTTTACGCGTTTATTCTTTATTCAGAATTAATTTGGTGTTTCGGTGTTTGAGAGAGATCAAATGGACTATCCAAACCCGTATAGTAAAAATACCCAGTTTATTTACCCGTTTTGCAAAAGACCGGCAATTTGATTTAAAATTTGACCCACTTTGCCCAAAAACGCCGTTTCCACACTTTTTGTGTCCCCACTTAGGGAAACAAGGTTTGGCAATCCCGTAAAAACATTCTGCCATCTTGCGCACTTCTCTATTCATATACGAAATTACTATTATGCCCTCGAGGAAGATTCCAAGAGAAAAAGAACAAAATGACTAATTTGACCTTTGCATAAACCTACAAAATTCAGAATCCCCCACCCCCAGCCAGCCCCAGCCCCAGCCCCAGCCCCAGCCCCAGATATAGAAGGGTAAATAGCAGCAATGTTACCATTGTTTCATGTCATTTGCAAATTCATCCTCAAACCATTTTTTTGGGATATTGCGACCTTAACCCTTGGAAAATTAACATTTAAATAGATGATTTTCAGTCATTTTTTCAGTTAATCAACATTTGATCAGCATATTCAAAGTTAGAAAAGGTTAAATAATTTGATCAATGGGTATTATTTCCCATTGAAAACTTGAAATGGTATAAAAAAACTACAATTGGTATAAAAAAAAAAAAAAAACTTGAAATGGTACATATTTCCACAAGGCTCATGCTATTATTTAACAAAGGTTTGGACAATTCCTGTCATTAAAGACAAGCTACGAGTTATAATAAAAGATAGATGATCAACTCTCTCTTTCGAAAAGACTGATAACCAACTTACTATAAAACAATAGATTTAATGGCTACAAGTGCAATATTCCAATATTTTAATTTGATTTAAAGTATTGGGTTATGACCTTCCCCGGCGTTGAAACTAAATCTTCTATCTAGATGCTCTGCACCAACAAAAATAAAATAAAATAAAATAATAAAAATTGGGTTTTGATTCTAATTTGTTGTCAATTTAACGTGCAATGTTCTCGTGTAAGTTCAACTCACGATTTATGCACACTTATCGAGGTAAGTCACACATAAAGTTAACCTCATAAAATGAAACCCAACGTGTCTATTAATGTGACAAAAATGTTTGTTAGTTCATGAGTTATTATAGTAGGCTAAAATCCAAAACACATGATACGAAGCTTTCTTATCTTGTTTCTATAAAGTGATGATTTGGAATTTTTTTAATTAGTTGAGTGATCTGTACTGTCCGTATTATTGTTTATATTGCGTGTTTAATAAATCACGCATAACTTTCATTGAGAAATAAAACAATATTCTTTTCGTTGCGGGCTATATAGGTTCCATCGTCTATCAACATAATTATATTCATATATACTTGCATTACTCTTGTCCTTTCTTATGCTCATTTTTGTAAGAAAATTGCAAGACTTGCTCATAAAAGTACACTTATATGCAACGACATGTTTATTATATTAAATCAATATTTGTCGTGTGAATCCATTTTGGACAACTATTAAAGCTCCTGGTTTTTAAATGATCTACAATCCTACATGATTAACGAATACACTTACATGATAAAATTTATTAAGAACTCGTTTGACAAGACTTTTGAAAAGTAAAAAATGAATTATGAGTTTAAGAAGTTACATTTGAACATATTGAAATAATTTCCTTATCTTAAACGTCCCTAACGTCTTTATCAAAAAATAAGTTTAAAGATTGTAATTATTTTAATAACAAGAACTTATAGTCAACTCATGAGTTGAGAAAATTTTAAATATTGAAATATCTTGCTTTGGTGAAGTTGATGTGTGCACATAGTTTCAAGTTTATGTTTGTAACAATTGCCTTCATCCACATATCTATTTCTTCTAGTTTGGAATTTTTGGTTTTAATCTTGTCAAACTAGTTGAATTAGGTCATCAGCTAATTACTACAATTAGCATTTTCCAAACCTCAAACATCAACCACTTGTATCCATAAAATGCAAAATACATACCTACAAGTCTTTCAATGTCAAACCTAAAATTGGTACATGGCCTCCAATCACAACAAGGGAATGTACAAAATAATTTACTTATATTAATAAAAAAAAAAAAATCCCACCTAAGCTTTAAAATAGCTAATCAATTTATTGGTAGGAATTTATGTTCGTCGAGATGTTTATTAATTTAAACCCTAATATAAAATCATAAGATTTACATATTTTCTTTCTCTTTTAGCGACATGTTGCCTAATAATTGTGCTTTAGAATTGAATACAGTCGTGTTTGAATGTCATACAATTCTCGTTCTTTAAATTGAAGTTATAGCTTTCAATCACAATGAATTAACTCGAATAGCATAACGATGTTGTCAAGTAAAATATTTGGTTTGTATAAGTTTTGTCAGTAGTTTGTCTTAGTTTTAGTATTTCACTATTATATGGCCGTTATATTTTACACTTGGTACAAAAAATAAGATCGAAATGTTGTAATTAAGTAATTATGAATGCCGAAAACCGTTAAATGACATATAAGCCCATGTTTAAGGGCCCCTTAAAACTTTTTGAGCAATCGAAAAAGGAAAATAAAGGCAACTCTTCTTGATTACTTTTGACAAAATAGAACCAAGCGCCAAAAGGAAAATAAATTTGTAGATATGAATACGCTTTTTACATTATTACCCTTCATGGTTGTACTTAACTAAATTTTATGATGAAAATAATTATAGTAGTTACAACTATTTAGTTCTTAAAATGTTGATTATATTTAGCTAGAACAGTGTAGCTAAAAAAATTGATAAAAAAAATCTATGTCAAAGTCAATAAATAATTTTAACACAACATTTCATAGACTCGTAATTTTTAGCAACTTTTAATTATACATTTCATCATCTTTTATTAAAATGCGCT
The DNA here is from genome assembly GCA_903798385.1 of Fraxinus cuspidata. Classification (NCBI taxonomy): domain Eukaryota; kingdom Viridiplantae; phylum Streptophyta; class Magnoliopsida; order Lamiales; family Oleaceae; genus Fraxinus; species Fraxinus cuspidata. The sequence continues at coordinate 8,878 of CAIGRP010099134.1, forward strand.
ATTTTTAGCATAACCAATTAGGGGCATAAGAAAAAAAATTGAATTTGTGTACATTATTTCTGTAACCATGTTTTTACAGTTTTCTTTGTCAAATGCACATGATCAAATAATAAATATTCACTTTTTTGGTGGTTTAAGAGCTACTGCTCAATCAATTAGTTATGAATCGTACTTAGGAGTTTCCTAACTCATACGACTCCAAATTCTAAGGAATGCAAAGAATTTAAAAATTGAACTCAATAACAATTAATTCGTAAGGGGATTAGAGGTGGCTACCAAGAAGATTTTTCTAATCCTCTATTTTTGAAAGGAATTGCGTACAAATCTTTCCATTTTCCAAGTTGATACACGCCGGGTAAATAAAATTTCACATTAAACTGTGTATTTTACATAATTAGCTATTAGGCCCCTATGTTTATCAAGATGTACAAATTAACTCCCCCGGCTTGACTTGCATAGTTGCATTTGGGATTGAGAAAATTCGAGTGACAAAATTACCTCCATATCAACCCACATCTCCTAGTTTAAACCTCCAAAAAAACCGTCTAGTTTTGTTCTTTTTTTTTTTGTGACCAAATACTTTAATGCTGAAGTGGGTTTTGAGATGCCGACAAATAACTATATTCATTTCTTGTTAGATATTTATATTTAAACAATTATATGTTGAAGTGAATCAATTATGAACTTGATTGGGGTGACTTAGAGAACATGAATAATTCCTTTAAACGATGTGATTTTGGGTTTGTTGTATAAGATAGATAAGATGATAAAGTGAAAATGGGGTTTCATTTAAGGTGGAATTTACCTTTAAACTCGGTTGGTAAAAGAAGGCCGTGTTTACTATGCAAAATGTTTATTAAGTCACAAAGTAGCATTCCACAAGCAATACGAGATATTATTAGAGGATCTTTATGTTCTACTTGACTTCAAAACAACATCAACAATAATATGTCAGTATTTTCCAATTGGATGTTCATGAAAACTAGTCTTCTATTGGTAGTAATCCTCCTCAAGTTGTCTCGTCCCCGACACAAGTCTTCAAGAAGGGGTGTCTCTCATAATACTTAAATGATGTGCTAATAACGAAAAATCTAATAAATTAATTCATCAAAAAACTTTGAAACATGCTATATGAGTGTAGGTTAATGATTCTAAATATAAATAAAATTTAATGTAACATATAAGAACTATTTCATGAACAGTGGTTGATCTAAGAATTTAAATAAGCACGGACAGATCCAAATGAGCAAGGACAACCGACCAATGTAAGGAAATTTTTTTTTTGGCAAAGCCAACGGGGACGACTTTAGAGCTTCGTCAGGTGCTGGCTCTGCCCTTGTTTGTAAATATAAATTACGTAAGATTAGTAATCTGCCATTTTTCCAAAATAAAGTTTGGTGAAAAATCAAAAGCCATTCATCCTGCAATATCCAATAAAATCAGGGGGCACAAATGCAAACAAAAACACCACCATTGTCCCTACGAGGGTATTTTGGGAAAATAAATTGTCCCACGTTCCCACGCTTCACGCTCAATTCATTCACTTAAAAAAAACGGCGACTAAACTAACTTTAAAAAATTCATAAAGTAAATGCCAGCAAGAAATCAAGTTTTTGCTTCTGTTCTTTTCACTCCAAAATTCCTTCCTCTTAATCTCATCCTTCGCACATTCCTCTGTTTTCTCGCAACGTTTCAGATTCTCTCTCTCTCTTTTTTTTTTTGGGCTCATTGACTGCCTGTCCTTTAATCTTCGACGGAGATTTTATTCTGTCAAACGTTCATCAAGAAAAGGTAAGATTGAATACTTAATTTCCAATCCGTTACACTGTACTTGTGTTTTTCTTGCTAAAAATGGTTTGGTGCTGTTTTTGACTACTTTTTGGTTTTGTTTATTTTTTCTGGGTTTTTTTTTTTTAAGTAAAGTTTGATCTGGGTTCTTCTGCTTTGATTTTTCTGGATTTTGAGTTGGTCCTTTTGAGTTATAACTTTTGCTTTGTTTAATTAATGTTTTTATTTTCGATAAAAATTGTGGGAGAATTTTGACTTTTACCGTTTTAGCAACTGCACGGAAAGTTTGACCAAAGGTTTATGAATCTTTCAGCCTTTTGCTTCAGTTGATTTATTTTGAACTTTCGTCTTTGTGGTGAGTTGCTTTTTGAGATTTCAAAGCTTTAGACCCATAATTTCTTCATCTGTAAACTGTTAGATTGTTTAGGTAAAAATTGTTCATGGGTTGGTCTTTAATTCTTTTTTCATACTTATTTCTTGAAATGAGAGAAATTATTTCTATATGTTATTAATTTGGTCTTGATATTGACGATCCATATCTATGTCAGAATTCCTTTGATTAAGATGCTTGTGTTATGGGAATATATTTTGGTCAAAATTCACTGTCTTCATGAGCTAATTATAAATGTTTTCTTAACAGGTTTATTCCATGGATGAGATGCTTGGATAGAATATATTGATCCAATAAGAAAGAGATGAAAGAAGAGTCATCCGGATTGATAATTGGAATATCAATTGGGGTGGTTATTGGTGTGGCTTTGGCCGTAGTTGCATTCTTTTGCTTTAGGTACCATAGGAAGCGTTCGCAGATAGGAAATATCAGTTCTAGGAGAGCTGCGACTATCCCAATCCGTGCAAATGGGGCTGATTCTTGTACAATAATGTCGGACTCATCGTTTGGGACTGAGTCACCCAGGCCAAGTAATCAGAATGGCATGTCGTTGTGGCTCGGGGGACTAAAGAAGGCCAATGTTGTTTCTGCATCTGGGATACTGGAATACTGTTACAAGTATGTATGTCACCGCTCTTAGTTTCTTTGTTAATTGTCCCAGGAAGATATAACTCCATGAGATATCCATTTGTCACCATTGGTTTCGAAAGTAATCTGCAGTAATTAGTATCTTAGTTTAAATCAATTCATTATCTATTTGATACCTGAGCACCTATTGATATCACGAAGAGCTGTAGAAAATAGTAACCAGGTCTCACAAATAAGTAAGTTGATAGCTTATGCGATGCTGGAGTAACAAATATTTTTCTGTCTGAGTAGTAAAAGCTGAAGGTTTTACTCAAGAGTTCGTTGTTATGTCAGGTTATGGTTCAAAGTTTATAGCCCGAGTATGTCAATATTATTTAATGGGGACAAATTATTCTATAGCCTGAATAATAGTGCCTATTGGCGCCTAATTAAAAAATCAGGGATTATCGTAGATGGAACAGATAATATTTGAATGTTCAGTGATATTAGATATTCATTCTAAATACAGATTTTGTAATTGTTAAGTATGCGGGTTTAAGTATGTATCTTCTGTTTTATGGTTATATTTGTTTCCTTCTAAATCTAGTTTTGGTTGATAAACAAGCAGGGACCTGCAAAAAGCGACCTATAATTTTACCACATTAATAGGTCAAGGGGCATTTGGTCCTGTTTACAAAGCTCAGATGTCAACTGGTGAGACTGTTGCTGTAAAAGTGCTTGCAACTGATTCTAAGCAGGGGGAGAAAGAGTTTCAAACAGAGGTACTGTTGTTTAACAAGTATTATGGCTTCTGGTTTGACCATTTAAAGAGTCATAAAATTGTATTTGCCAAGCACATGTTCCCTTGCATTGCATTGCATTACATTGCCTAAAATCACAAAAGATAAGAAGCTAATGTTTGGTAAAATTTATATTAGTAATGCCGAATGTTGCTTCAATATTTCTTTCATATATCTGTGAAGAAACTTAGTCGAGAACTTTGATTGTTCCTCATCCCCATTGCAAAGAAAGCAGAAGAACCATGAAACCCTGGATCCAGACTTTGATTTCCAATAATAAAAAGGTTTTGAGGAATAGAAATTTATTCATCTTAGTTGACGAAAAAGTGTGGAAATATTGATTATCAACAGTTTGTTAGAATACTGTTAATTGATGCTCTCTTGTTTACAAACATGGCTTGTTTCTGGTCTACTAAGAAAAAAGACTGGAATTCAATGCTTTTCAGTCATTGGCTGAAAATGTGTACTACTAGTACTCTGTAGTTCACAATTTTATTCACTAGAGAAATTTTCAACCATCAGTAGAGACTTCGATTAGCTGAGATCGGTACAGAGAAGAATCTCCAATCTCTAATATATATATATATATATATATATATATATATATATATATATTAGAAAAAAACTTTATATATCAACTCTNCTTTTGTTTCATTCGCAGGTTATGTTATTAGGAAGGTTACATCACAGAAACCTTGTGAATTTGGTCGGATATTGTGCAGAGAAGAACCAACATATGCTTATATATGTCTACATGAGCAGAGGAAGTCTGGCATCTCATTTGTACAGTAAGCTGGCTATGGTAGTTCGTAAAAATTTGATAGAATAAAAGCATTCTCTTGAAACTAATAATGTACTCTACCTTCTGTTTTCTGATGCTGCTAGCCTTACCTTGTGATTAAGTGGTGTTGTTAAGCCTATATGTGAGTTTGTCCCATAGCCATGTCTAGATGTACATCAATACTGGATGGTCTCGGATATCAATCTTTCTATGATTAAAGACGCTGATTGAGCAAGCTGCATTAAAAATGCACACATAATTCTACTCGTTCTTTGGTGAACACAGACATAGAAATTACGAAATTAAAAAATTATTGATGATAGTTGCTGTTTGGATTCCTTGTTTTATGCCTTCTTTTGTTTTCTTTCTTCTTTCATTTGTAATTTTTTGTTAATTACATGCTTCTCTTTTGTATGGACATTCAGATGAAAAACTTGAATTATTGAACTGGGAGCTTAGGGTTCAAGTAGCTCTTGATGTGTCTAGGGGCTTGGAATATCTTCACGATGGGGTAAGTTTTATAAGTCTACCCTTCTGCTGCATGTCAATGAAAATTGACTTTTATATCAATTTCAGCTGTCTTAAGCGCTTTGTTGTTAAGCATGCTCTAGGATTAATATTCTTTAATAAAGCAAAATTTTAGAAGCAGTAGAGTTTGCTAGTTGCAGTGTCAAATTCTATGTGAATTATAATATGTTCAATAATTGAATTTGTTAGTTTACCTAGAACAGCTCAGAAATTGGATTATAATTAAATTGATTTTCAACCATTTTACAATCTCTGTTTATTTTATTTAAGAAGTGAATTTTGTTTCATGTATGTCAGTGATCAATTTTCACCCTTCTCTTTTATCTTATTCACACCTGATCATTAACTTGTATTTTTTTCTCCTTTCTTTTTTGGATTCTTTTGTGATTACCTCCAGGCAGTTCCTCCTGTGATACATCGGGACATCAAATCATCCAATATTTTGTTGGATCAGTCTATGAGAGCCCGGGTTTGTCTCTTTTGATTGCAAATGTTTTTCCATGTTAAAGTAAATGCAAAATAAACTAATTCAGAATATTGCATCACTGTAGTAATTGAAAAAATGAGTTCTCTAGGGATTTCATACTCAGCATGGAACATATGCAGGTGGCTGATTTTGGGCTTTCAAGGGAAGAGATGGTTAACAAACATGCATCCAATATTCAGGGAACGTTTGGATATTTGGATCCTGAATACATATCAACACGCTCATTTACGAAGAAAAGTGATGTTTATAGCTATGGGGTGTTGCTATTTGAACTTATTGCAGGAAGAAATCCACTACAGGGTCTCATGGAGTACGTTGAACTAGTAAGTGTTCTTTCCCTTACTCTTTATTGGAAATCCAGTCTTATGAATGCATGTTTGGTAGTATTTATAAGTGCTGATTAGCTGTGGGTCATATGGAACGTTTGGATAATATGAGAGTAGTAAGTTGTGGATTCTACGAAATGTGTGAATAAACATATGTTTCACCAGCTTAAATTAAAATTTAAACTTTGCCAAAAATGCACTAAGATTTTGGGATGACAGTAGCCACAAGTACATTTATGAAGTGGTCTCTATTTGTTTCTCCAACGTTTGCTTTTTAGCGGGATGGATCAATTTCATTGTTCCTACATTTATATTTTTTTCCAACTGTCTCAATTTCCTCGATTTTTTCCCATGTTAATTTGTCTCTGTTTTTGTGCTAACATTGCAAAACCATTTTGCTTTTTCTAATCCCGCCACTTTATCATGATAGGCAGCCATGAATACTGAAGGGAAAGTTGGATGGGAAGAAATTGTTGACCCTCGTCTTGATGGGAAATTCGATATCCAAGAACTCAATGAAGTAGCTTCTCTTGCATACAAATGTGTCAATCGTGTCCCAAGAAGGCGGCCATCTATGAGGGACATTGTGCAGGTGCTCTCTCGGATTCTTAAATCTAGTCACAACAGGAAACATAAAAAAGAATCCTTGAATGCTAGAGCAGATGAGGTATCTATCAACATGGACCAATTAGAAAACCGGAGTCCAATTCCTGAACACCATCGAGTAGAATCTGTGGACAGTACAACTGATTCAGTTGATGTTTGAATAGCTTTTTTATTCATTTATTTGTTTTTGTGGGACTTTTTTCAATTTTTGATCTGTAACATATCTTTAGCTCAGTAGGAAATAGAAAAACAGTCGGGTCTCCCCCACTGTAATCTCAATGTAAAATAACAGTCATCTTTCATTTTGTTTTTGATTTTCCCCCAATGGAGCAAAAGTTAGCCTTTGTTTGCAATGCATCTTTTATTGTGAAGATCGTGTAAGTTCTATTGTGAACCAACATGGTAAATCTATCTATTTGTGTTAAGCTTTTGATGATATTTACTGGATGAACTTATGTATGATATCTTATTGTAAAGGGACTAATGAGTTACTCGACGTTTAAAACAAAAGTAAGAAATACAAGATTTCAAGTGGTTCACTTTGAATGCTAGTTACGTCTATCATATTGTTCTAGAACTATCTAGTAGATTTCTCTAGTAGGTTGGTATTTGTAATAGTACCCAAGCTACTTCAGAAGTTCGTCACGAGGCTATAATTTTATCACAAATCGGGGAGAATAACAGCGATTTTAGTTCAAACTGGAAAAAACCGGATTGTAAGTCACTGGAGGAAATCCCAATTCATACTAACTTTATCTTCCAAACGAGCCTCAAGTCACTTGGGACTGGGAGTAGTAATCGCAGTAGCAATTCACAGGGGAAAAAAATTCGAAAGAAGAAGAAAAATGACAACAATGGCGGCGTTGCAAAGCTCCTTTACATCTCTGTCTCTCTCCGCCAACTCTTTCCTGGGCCAACGCTTTTCTCCATCTTTCTACCCGCCTCTGGTATGCCCTTCAACTGTCCTCCGTTTTTGTTTTTTTTCCATATATTGTGACCTTTAAATTCTTGTTTCTGCTAAAATTCTTGAAATTCTCAATTGGGTCATCGTTTTATTAACTTTATCGCTGGTTTTTGGATCGTTTAGGGTGCTTTTTTTTTTTGATAATTCTTTAATGATTTTATATTTAAAGCATTGCTAGGGGTTGTGCGAGGATTAGCAGAGCTTTATTATTAATCCACTGACCTATTCATGTAGCAAGTTATTTGGGTAGTTGCTGAGCATTAGCAGTTCTTAAGTCGAATCACAAATTTGTAATGCATATCCAGCTACTAAGGTGAATTAAAATTTTGTATTGTTTTGACATAATTCTTGTCAATCTCTCAACCGTTTGACTCCCCTATCAGAACAATGTGGAGCAAATCATAATCCTAGTTATCTGAAAGAGTTAAATTTAGATTTATATAAAGAGAGCTCAGCGGCATTGAGAGGGATTTTTTCTCCCATTTGAGTTGCAAGAAGAGTCATTGCACGCTATGCCTTAATTTCTCTTTGATGGAGAAAGTGTATGCAAATGAGTCAGAAGTAATGGGCTGGCTTCCCAAGGACTATTATAGATAATATAGGGTGCTTAGCCTCATATGCTTCATGTCCACGTGTTGAGAATTTCATTTTCCCTCTGTTTCATCTTTTGGTTATCTTTGTATATGAAGTTAGTATCCAATTTCCTCTGTATGAATGAGGTTTAACTGCATTAGTCTTTCTGTCGAGTAAGAGGGAAATCTCGAAGGGGCTGAATTATATACGATAGTACATTTTGCATTTTCTGAAGTGGAATGTCCATCCAAGTATTATGAAATGAGTGGGTTAAATTTTGATCCTTTCTTTTTCTGGGACTCATAAATATTAAAAACTTTTCTTTCTAACAAGGATATTGTTATTGAAGCCTGCTTTGTTTCATTTTTTCAAATGCCAAATTTCAAATTAACTTTGTTCATCATTTTATATTAGTCTGTTGCTGTACTGTGCAGGTTAAATCAACCAAGAAGCCATGCTCCATTGTAGCAAAGGTTGGTGCTCTGGCTTTCGTTTATCGTACTTGTAATTTTCTCCCTCCATGAATAAATATAAGTAAAGATCATATGTCAAAGAGAAACAGGAATGAACATCTGGATCAAGAAGTGCCATACTTACCTTTCATTCTTGATGGCTTTCTAGACTTGAAGTTGAATAGAAAATCAACGTGTTTGAAAAGTTTTTGCCTGGACTTAATTTTAAAGTCTTTTTTCAGTATTTTAAATCTTTTGATGATATGAAGCACATGATTAGAACGTTTGGAAAGACGCTATGGTGGCCTTCGGTAAGTAGGAAAGGATTGATAATGGTTTTGATGTTCCCCTGAGTCCATTGTTAATCTCAAGTTTGGCATAATTAATTTATTTTAGAAAAAATCCTTTTTAGGTTATCCTATTTCCAGTTATATGGGATTAGTCCTTGCTCACCTGCTTATGGTTTTTTTGTTCCTAAACTACCAAGAGGAATGAGTGACCTTTTTCCCCACGATAACGGAGGGAATAAATAATATTTTGATATACCAAATACACCTACAACCTCGAACGATTTATGATCGCAAGTACTAAAAAGGAAGTGAGCTGCTGCCTGCATTATTTGTATGTCCGTGCTACACTATAGGAATACATATGCCAGGAATAAAGGGGGCAAGTACTAAAAAGAAGTAACAAAATTGTGTTTGTTGATATTTAGCAATCTCAGGTAATAATGTTATGTATATGTAAAAAAATTCTGAAATTCCTCTGCAGCTCAAGCGATGGGAGAGGAAAGAGTGCAAACCAAACAGCCTACCAGTTCTCCACAAAATGCATGTTAAAGTTGGAGACACTGTAAAAGTCATCTCTGGAAATGACAAAGGAAAAACCGGAGAGGTTACCAGGGTTATCAAGCATAACAGCACCATAGTTATAAAAGAAATCAACTTGAAGACGAAGCACGTGAAGAGCAGGGAAGAGGGAGAACCGGGCCAAATAATCAAGGTTATTTTCTCAACTCCAATTTGTTAAAAACTTACATTTTCTGTTGCCTATCTCTTTGCATCCATGAATTTAGAGCTTTTCTTATTATCTAATTGCGCTGTAGTGCTCTTCTAATATATGTCATTTTGTTTCAGATTGAGGCACCTATTCACAGCTCAAATGTAATGCTGTACTCTAAAGAGCAAAATATGGTTAGCCGCGTTGGTCATAAGACCCTAGAAAATGGGAAACGGGTTCGTTACCTCATCAAAACTGGAGAAATTGTTGACAGTGCAGAAAACTGGAAGCGAGTGGTCAAAGAGAAAGCAAATACAGCAGAAGTAGCTGCGACTTCTTAGGAGACCAATTCTTGAATCTGCTTCCATTATATTCTTTTGAATTCTGAAATTTCCTTCTCTTCTTTGGAATATTGTATATGCTTCAACATTCCATTTTTGTCTACCAGGTTGGTTTATAATTTGAAGGGAAATTAATGTCTCCTCGTAAACCAAATAGCAAAATTAGGATTGGCACTTTTGTGTACTCTTCCTTAAGAACGTGAAACAATGGAACTCTTGTGCAGCATTAACAACTTTCGTGCTACTTACTGTATAAAAGTTGCAAATTCTACTGAATGACATGGACAATGTCTAAACTCACGTTTGAACGTTAAAACTTTCACGGGGTGCCTTTCTTCTTGACACAGAAAGGGACATCGTGCGGCAGTAATCTACTCCGCTAGACTACCTTCCGCCTACTCTCGGTCATTTCGGGACGAAAGTAAAATTTGATCACAATTTGTAGAAAACTTGCAACATGAAATTGAATGACACTGGAAACAACTTGATCATTGATTGCTTGAAAGCTAGAAATTACAATTGCTAAAAGCAGTAAATTACAATGGCTAGTACAGGGGGCGAACACTAGAAAAACTTGAAAGATGTTTGAAAGACTAATACTCCCTATAATATAGTTCTGAACAAAAACCTAAGCGACGGCAGTAGACGTTTAAATGCCGATGAATCATACTAAAATTTTCTAATTTTCAACTTTTTTACAATTGAATTAAAATATTTACAATGTGTGAGTTAATGGGTTTAGGCAAAGCTGCGGTCCTTGACACCTGGTGCTACTTAGATGGACTAAAGGAACACAAGCGTTTCCACTTTTATAAAATCCTAGAAAGAAACATTTTGCTTGCAAGTTTGCAATGGATACGATAATAAAGATGGATACCAAAAATTTCCGGTCGTTGCGACCTTTCATGGCCAATTTACACAGCCTGAATACTGTGGGCACGTGGATTGTTCCAGACCATAAAAGCTTTTCCATGTAAGGCAATATGCATGCAGGAAGGTCCAGAATGAGCCAAGGAAAGGCATGACCCAGGTTACGTCCCTAATCTTGTGTGAGGTGGTTCGAGTATCTCACTTTCTTTCTTTCTTTCAAAATGAAGAGACTTTGAAGAGACTAATGAAATTCAAATGACAAGAAAAGATTGAGGTGACGAGGAGAGAAAATTAGTTGATTAGGAAATCTTTGACAATTTTTCATTTTTAGAGCCCATTTGACAACCATTATTATAGAAAAAATGAGTTTTGAATAGTGATTTTTAGGTGACGCGATTAAAATGTAGGGAATATTTTTTAGTATACGTGTAGAATATTTTATTGTGTAAATGTGTGGTTGAAAACGATCTTATAGCAAACTATAAAATAAATTAATGAGTGTCAAACTAGTGTTGGCAAATGGGGCGGGTTCGGGGCGGGGATGCGACTTCCTCACCCCGCCCTGCCTTAGTCGGGGCGGGTTCGGGGCGAGTTTCCTATCCCGTTTAATTTTTTTTTTTATAATTTATTATTATTATTTATTCTGGCGGGGCGGCCTCGAGACGGGGCACCCCGCCCTCCCATCCCCCGCCAACCCATTCGGGGCGGGGCAAATTGCCATCCCTATCCCTATGTCAAACAGACACTTAGCAAGTTTTTCTAATGATGATAAAATTTAGTCATTGATTCGTTGGCATGTAGCAGAATCCTCAACGTAGATCACATGAGCTGTCTCTATTTCCCTATATCTGTGATTGTCTTGCCAGTGAAAATTTAACACACCATTATAAATTAAAAAATGTAACACATAAGTACGAAAAACAAATTGTCACGTGACGTGATCTGACCTAAGAGGCTTGGATATCTAGACAACGTCAAATGAAAACATAAAAATCTAACCTTATCTATAAGAATTCATAATCCTAAGACGAGAATCTACTAGCTCAAGTGGTAAATAAAGCTGGCAATTAAGAGTATCAAAACAATTTTCCAACAGAGAAAAAAATGCAAATGGGGCTAGTGAAACAAAGAAACCAATGCCTGGACGAAGGGCATGAGACAAAAACAGCAGAAGTAGCTACGACTTCTTAGGATACCAATTCTTGAATCTGCTTCCATTATATTCTTTTGAATTCTGAAATTTCCTTCTCTTTTTTCTCATATTGTATGTGCTTCAACATTCCTTTTTTGTCTACCCGGTTGATTTATAATTGGAAGGAAAACTAATGTCTCCTCGTAAAATAAATAGCAAAATTAGGATTGGCATTTTAGTGTATTCTTCCTAAAGAATGTGAAACAATGGAACTCTTGTGCAGCATTAGCAACTTTCTTGCTACTTAGTGTATAAAAGTTGCAAATTCTACTAAATGATATGGACGATGTCTAAACTCACAATTGATAGCTAAACTTCAACCCTCGACTTCAAATTATATGAATTTAGTCTTTCAATCTCTATTTTCATTCATGTCACATTTTTTGCAACACAACAACTGATTATGGTTTTTTTACGAAGGCTAGTCGAGCTAAATCAGTTAAAAGAAGAATATGAGCAACTGATTACATAGGGTCATGGCTCGTGAATTCTCACCACAAGGGTTATTTACAAGAATATGGAAGCTTCGATGAGGCAGTGAGAGGTTGTGACGTTGTATTTCATGTTGCAGTATCAATGGAATTTGGGTTCCAGCTGCAGAAAGTGACGACAATGTACTAGACTTCAACTTATTGCAAAAAATGCATCAAAAAGAGCTAAGACTATGTTTGATTACCAGCATTTTCCGTAGAAGTGGGAATTCTTTTTCCATTTTCTAGGTTTTGGCATGTTTGATTGTAAAATTTTTCCAAGGAATTCTTTCTCTCACTTTGCCTTACACGTGCACAATTTCCTCTTTTTGGTTGAATTTTTATTCCCACCTATTAGGTGGGTTTTCATTTTCCAGCTTTTTTTTTTTTTTTTTAA
>CAIGRP010099136.1:0-17807 GCA_903798385.1 Fraxinus cuspidata
TTTTTATTATCGTTAAATTCATAAAAAAAAACTCGACGTTCAATATCGATAAATTGTGTCCCCTGAGTTCATTTCCTGGCTCTGCCCCGGCTCTGGGGTCAATAATTATAAGCTTTAGGCAGTAGGTGTCTAGGTGGTGGTTCTGTTCTTTGGTGTTTAGTTTTCTCCTTTACTTTTGCCCCAAGTCACTTTAATACAAATTTTGACTTTCAAACAATTAAGACGACTTTGATAGGTAGGAGACCTAGATGCAACTCTTGACAAAGGTTGGAGACCCCGGTGAAATTTACCCTTTACCAGTCAAAAAATATTTATCTTGGGCATCACAAATTATGAATTTTTGGCATTTTAACAATTTAATCCACCAATCACAACAAATAGAACTTCATATTCCTCATCCGGAATCTCGTATAATTTCACCACGTGTGAATCGTGCAGGTAAAGACCGACGGTGGACCGCAACCAGGTCAGAACGTATACGCCACACCATCTACCCGAGCGTTGTCAAGATATATACATACCACGGATGTCGTGTAAAAAAAATTGAATATGAGAAGAAAGGTTGGTACGAGTGTAATTGCATCAGCCAACACATAAACATAATCTAACGTCCACCGGAATCCAAACCTCCCGTTAGTGCCGTTAGCTACACGCGCCGCCGCCAATGGGTGCCTTGGAACCCGTATGTCATCAACCCTCCACCATCTCTGCTGAATTCTTCCTGTATTTGTTCTTGAATGTTCTTTCATTGGTATGGTTTTGTGCAGGTAGTACCTAGAAAAAGTGCAGAAGAAACAGTGGAAGAAGAAGAATATGATGAAGAATCAAAGGATTTGGAGAAAGGTTGGATGAATATTCAAGAACAAGCAGTTCAAATTCACCCCCCAACAGAATTTCATATGTCAAGAATGCAAAGATTGAGTGCTACAAACCCTTTAAGACTTGTCGTAGAAAATTCAACAAGAGTTGCCTCTCCTTCTCCTTTGCAGCAGCAGCACCCTCCGCCTCGCTCTTCTCCTTTGCAGCAGCAGCACCCTCCGCCTCGCCCTTCTCCTTTGCAGCAGCAGCACCCTCCGCCTCGCCCTTATCCTTCTGTTTCTCCTCCTCCTGTGCAGCAGCCTGTGCCTCGCTCTACACCTACCCCTCAAGTAAGTTTCAACATTCAAATTTTATTTTTTTTCAGTTTTGATGGAAAATAATTTGTGGGATTTTGTGTTTTTTTTTACCAGCAATCAGTCGTAACACTGAATTCAAGATCATACACAAACAAGATTTCTCTGTTTGTGTTCCTTGTGCATATGGTTATGGCAATTGGGCTAGTGGGGTTTCTTATATTTAAGGGGGTGCAAGGCCTAATAGAAGAAGGCAGGGCTCAAAGAGAAGAGAAAGAGTTGTTGAAGTATTTTCTGCCACAGGTTGAGGCTGCCTCTTTTCTTAGCATTACATTAGCATTTCTTTGGCAAAAGGCAGTGAGATTATGGCCTAAATTCATGGTTCATTTCATAATCTGGAGTTCTTTTGTCCTAACTTTATCGGCCGGTATCCTTTTAATTTGCTTCCAAAGGCCTGCTACGAGTGGAGTTGGAGTTATTTTTATCGCATTCGCCATTGGTAATGGATTGTATGCTTGTTGGGTTACACAAAGAACTAGATTTTGCTCCAAGATTTTCATCAAAGCTCTTGAACCAGTGTCGAAATTTCCTGGTTTAAATTACCCCACTTATTTAATGCTTGGTGCTGGATTTTTGTGGATGTCATTTTGGATTTTAGCTGTTATGGGATCATTGAATTTTTATGTTCCTCCAGCGATTATATTTGCATTGGTACTGAGCTTGGCTTGGACTGCTGAAGTAATGAGGAATGTGGCAAATTTAACTGTGAGTAGGGTGATTGCTCTGTATTACCTAAGAGGAATGCAATCTAGTACTAAATTTTGCTTCCAACGAGCGTTATCTAACAATCTTGGAAGTGCTTGCCTTGGTTCCCTTTTTGTGCCTACAATTGAAACCCTGAGAATTGTGGCACGCGGCCTGAATTTGATCGAGGGAGAAGATGAATTCATGTTTTCTTGTGCACATTGCTGCCTCGGTGTCATGGAATCGATCTTCAAACGGGGCAATGGTTGGGCCTATGTTCAGGTATAATCTTATTTAGTCATCTGAATAGAATTCTAATTGTGCTCTTTGCAATTCTAAATTTGTGTTATACTAGATTTAATAAGATTAGATATGCTCAAGGCTCTGCAAGTAACACCAGGCAGAAGGGCATCGAAAAATGAATTGATCTATCTTTTCGCGCTAAAACATTCTCAACCATAGGATGGAAGTATATGACACACAATTTTTTGCAGATTGCTGCATATGGAAAAGGTTTTGTGAAGGCATCACAAGATACATGGGAGCTTTTTCTCAAGAGAGAAATGGAAGGAATTGTTGATTCTGATATTACAAGTGCCATTTGCTTTCTCACCGGAGTTTGCAGTGGCTCAATGTGTACAATTGTGGTGGCTGCTTGGACAGCCACTGTGCACCACCGCTACACGGCCACCCTCTCTGTCCTAGCCGCCTTCATCGGTTACCTAATGGTTGGTGCCCTCTCTCTAATTATCTTCAATATTAAATTAATCCTTTTTACATCTCAATAATACATTCAAATCATGTAGTGGTGGTTGGTTGATTAACATAATTGTATTTATAATGTGCTTGTAGACTAGGATTGCAATGGCACTACCTCAGGCATGTGTGAGTTGTTACTATGTCTGCTATGCCGAGAATCCAAATAACAGGCTCTTCGATGAAATGATACCGGACCGTATCGAGTTGCTAAAATCCGGTCGTGATGTTGTGGTACCGACACCTCGAGTTCCCCGGCGTTTCACAAGATAAGTTGAGCGTAAATTTGAACACGTGATTTTCATTTGTCAAGGCATATAACTCCAAGTCTTGTGCTACATGGGCTCGGATACATGTATATTTATTCGAAGTGCCAGACATGAGTAGTCGAGTCATGTTGTATACATCGACGATACATTGGACTGAAAAAGATTGAACACGATTACGATTGAAGAAGGAAGACGTGAGAAAATTTGTCAATTGCCCCATCCGGTACTGAATGATTGTTGTGAGTGGGGATGAAGACAACCTAATGAGAATGCTATACAATGAGATTTGAAAGAGCGTGTCCTTGCTTGGAATTATGCTTTTGGATATACGATGCTGTCTTTCTCACCATTATTTAATTGGCGTGATCTTACTTTGGGTTAGTTTTTTATTATTTCATTACGTGGACGTATTCTTTTATGCAATCCTGTAAGAATCAACTAGAGGATTTTAATCCTAATTTTACTTGTATTCTCATTAAAAAATAGAGGTGCTAGTTTCTAGGTAGCTTCTTGAAATTGTACTATTATGTTCAAGATTTGAGTCCAAATTTGACCCGTAAATGAAAGGTGGTTTTACAAATTAATTTTCTTGTTTGTGACTTTCGAGCCTCCGTTTGAAAAGAAATTAGCGGTCTAATTTATAAATGGATAAAAATGAGTGATAAATAAGTAAATAGGGTAATGTTATTCGTAGTTGATGACTACATTAGTCACCCTACGTAACATCCTAATTGTGATTGTTTATTATTATTGATTAATATCGCAATTCATTTGATTATTTCTTTTTATTATTATTATTATTAAAATCATGACACATAGGATTAGTGATGGCATGCTCGGCTCGGCCCTTAAAACCACGAGCTCGTGGCTCTTTTGCTTGTGGGCGCTCGGCTCGGCTCGTTTGTGCCGAGCCGAGCTCGCCCATGAGCTTTTTGAATTTTTCTTTCTTTTTACGTTTTTTTTTAAATTTTTTTTTGAATTTTTACGAGCCCACGAGCCTAGCCTTGAGCTCGGCTCGTGGGCCTTACCAACGAGTCGCTCGTGAGCTCGACGAGTTGAGCGCTCATTTGCAGCTCGGCTCGGGCTTGTCAAAATGACTAGCCTGAGCGGCTCGTGGCTAGTTTTTTACGAGCCGCTCGGCTCGATTACCACCCCTACATAGGATGTTATATAAGGCGATTACTGTAGTCACTCACTACGAATAGTATTATTTAAGTAGATAGCACTTGTGGGCTCATTGAAGTTTATTGTTGAAAATAAAATTTGACACCATTTAAATAATTTATAAATCACTTTCTTTCTTTATATTTTTTTTTTCTAACTCGTCATGCGAAACAAACTTTGTGACACATTTTACATTTTGAGAATATTTTTGATATATATGTTTAAACAACATAATATATATTTGTGAGGCACATACCTTCTTAAATCTTATCAGATGTCATCCAGTCCACATATTCTTTGCTCATGCTCATCTCTCTGTAATGTGATAGTTTGAAACAACGTTCTACGAAAGCATAAATCATGACGACGCGTGATGGCCAATCTTTGGACTAAGCGAAACCTAGAAGTAAAAAAAGTGTTTTATTATTTTAATCAATATAAATATCATTTAATAATTAAAATAAAACCTACCAAACATATAAAATTATAAAATAATATATTTTAAAAAAAGCGCACCTAGGAGACTAGGCGCAAAAAAATAATAATAATAATAATAAAAGAAGCACTAGGCGAGACGTTTTGAACCCAATTCGGTTAGTTAGATCTTCGATTACTTGGTCCGTGGGTTGTAGTGCCAAGCTGGTGATTTGTTAAGTGAGTACTTTGTTGGATTCATTATTATCGAACGTACCTTTAATTAGCAGTTGGTTGTCTGAAGTATTTGTGGGAATTTTGAGGTTATGCTATGGTCTATGGAACCTGACAATCAGGAAGAATGAGTAGAAAAAGAAGAGAAAAAAAGAGAGTAATATTGTGTTTTTTCTTCATTTTCATTTTTTAATTGAATTAGTCCTATAATTGTAAATTTTGTTGCGGTGTATTTATTGCAAACATGTTTTAATTGTGGTGTATATATAATGTGGTGCAATAAAGTTGATGTGGTAATATAATTATCCTTTTTTATTTAGTCGCAAGGGGTTGGAAAAAGGGAAAAATACATTACTACTAGAATATAAGAATATCATTAGCATTCCATGACTAACAATTTTGAAAAATAGTTTCAAAATTTAGGTGTTATATTAGATTAAAATGTAATATAATATTATATATAAAATAGAAATAATATAATCTAAATTAGGATATAATATACTATATGATGAGTAGTAATGCATTTATGCCCGAGCTCGAGCTCATTGCCCGAACTTAACCTACCCCACATATGCTAACTCCAAGATCGGGGTTTATGTTGAGGTCGGGATTGTGGCACTTTTGCCCGGTCTCCTTACCTTTATCTCACGTTTCTTAAGAATGTTAATCATATTCTAGCTACAACTTCACACTTTTCCTATTTAAATACAAACTCCCAATCTATCACAAATTTGACTCTAATTTAAATTGTGCACTTCTAACATAACACAAACACATTATATAACAAGAATAAGGATTTCATCAAGTTGAATTTTTTTATGACTCCCTTCCACCATCCATAAATACATAACCCGGCCTCATTATTTAGATACGTTTTTCATAATATTCCAACATATAGTATTTTGCACAATTTCTCTTTCTGATTTAAGTATCGAAGGGGCGACGAGAATACACATCGACGCCTCTGATTCATGTATTGAAGATCAGATCGTCCAGAGTTCAATCATCCAATTCGAGTTTGTTCAGGTACAAGTTTTTGGTAGCATCACTATATAACATATCCTTAAAATTAGGGATTATTTCATATATAAGTGTGTGTTTGAGTTACATTATTTTGGAAGAATATAATTTAAAATAGTAGATTGATGAAAATGTGTGGTTGAAAAAGAAGGAAACGTTATTGATGTGATGAAAAATATTATTTTATTGAAAAATGTGTGGTTGAAAATGAGTAGAAGAGTAAGAATGAAAATTTTTAATGTGGCTTAAACAAGGCTAAATTTTTTTTCTTACTCTCCAATTATAATCAAACACTATCTCTCTAATGACAATTCCCAAATTCTCTCCTAATCACCACAATTTGTCCTTTAAATCATCGATTTACCACAAGATCGATGAACATTGTTTCAATGTAGTAAAGCGATTGAAACTCCGTTTGCTCTCAAAAAAATATATATCGAGGTACGAGAGATTGGTGGTGTCGGTAGGTTGAAGTTTTTTTTTCCTTAAGTTTAGGGCAGTTGATTAACGGGTTGGCCTTGGATTTGTGTTGATTTTTTATGTGTTAATAACGAGCCCTATAAAATGCGGCCAAATTTTTATTTGATTTTCAAGCAAAAATTCACTTGTAATTGCTTTTTAAGGATTGAAATGATGTGGGTCGTGCTTGATATTGTGTTTACTTTTACAAAGTTATTGTTATTCTGGTTGAATTAAGTGAGCAAATTATTATGATGCAGTGAATTGTGATATGTTGTGATCAGTCCGCATGCATTTATTATTTTTAATTTCATTATTCTTAAATTGCTAATCGAAAATGTTTTTCTAAACATAATTAGGTAAAACATTATCAGTAATATTTTTAATTTCATTATTCTTAAATTGCTAATTTCATTATTCTTAAATTTTGAATTCATTCAGTAATGTATGAATTCATGAGTTGTGGTTTATTGAATTATCTGGGATTAAATGTGTTATTATGTGCTGTGTGTGACCATGTTTAGGTTACCAATGCATGTTGGTGACCAATCATGTGTGAGCTGTTATTCCATGTAATTAGTGCTGTGTAAGGAGTTATTATTTGTGGCATGATTTGTGTTGATTGTGATTGTTTGTGACCATGTATATAACCATATGTGACTATTCTATTATAACATTGAATGTTTGAAACCAAATATGTGTTATTTGTAATTGTTTGGGACCATATATCCATAAATGTTATTTTCTGTGACCATGTTTGTGTTTATTGTGACTCAATGTTATCGTATGTGATCACTTAATGTTTTTTTAACTATGACTATATACGACAGTTTCTTGCTTAACTGTAACTATTTGCGACCTGCTTTGTACTTACTTTAAACATACGCGATTATGTCAGTGTTAACAATAACTGTGATGTACATATGTGAATATACTTTGTTAATAAATAATTATTTGTTCATTGTGACCATGTGTGACCTGTTATTTGTTAACTCTAATTATTTGGGACCAAGTGTATATTAATTGTAATTGTCTTTTACTAGGGATGTATTATTAATTGTGAATGTTTATATTAACATGATAATACATTTTATAACACACGGATTAGCGTCTACATCAAACCCCTATCCGCAAACGAAACATCAACTTGGATTGTTACTTTCCAATCAGTTTGACCACCCAACCAATCCACTCCTTTTGCTTCAAAATTTCATGAATCACATGTTGTCCCACTTGCTTATAATTTATATTTAAAAGAAAAAGAAAAAGAATCAGAAATTACATTAAAAAATCAGGAAAGGAAACTGACAAAATTAAATACAAAATATTATTGGTCAAAAATCATATATTTAACATAAATACAAAATATACTATATCAAATATGATATATATAGCAAAACTAACTTTCTGATTTCTGTTTGTTTGCGTTGGTAGTACTCTTGGCACAAAGGCTTGGCCGTTCACTCAAATCTCCCACCACGCTGGAAAATCACACCTTAAATCCCGGAGCCTTATCGGCTTCTTTAAACCGTTTTCGATCCAAAATAGCGGATTATACGAGCCAAATCTTGTTGAAGCCAGTGGAAGGACAAGAATTTTTGTCCTTGAAATGGGTTCAGAAATGTTTTGGGGTGTTGGATATGATTAACAAGGATTTTGCTAGGCTGGTGGTGGAAATAGACTACCCCATGACGGCATGGGGTGGAGCCGCCGCTGAAGAATTTTTCAAATACAGTTTACAGTCCATGGACATGTTGAATTCTATTACGTCTTCCATTTCCCATATGATACAGGCTAAGATTTCCCTTTTCTATGCTTTGAGCCTGGTTGAAAACTCCCCTTCTTCTGCAAAGGAATTTCTTCAGCAAAACCAACCAAAATGCAGTAGTATCAAACTTGTAGAGGATTTTAAAGTGAAAGGGTTATTATCTGGGATTGAAGAAAAATCTTGTTTCGGGAAGGAATCTGTCATTCTTCAAGCTTTCTCAGCAATGAAGAGCATTGGATTTTGGGTGCTTGATGCGATATTATCGGCCATGGAAACAAGAAAATCAGCCGGGAACTTCAATGGTTCCGACACGAACTGCCTGAATTCAAGATCTTGCAAAGAGATTAATGAAGAACCAGGTGCCATGAAAGAGGTGAAAGAGGTACAAGATGCAGCCATGCATCTTGCAGCGGAAATATCTACTGAAAGATGCAAGGAGGCCGCCCAGGAACTAACGAGAAGATTGGTTGTGCTAGAGAATTCACTGCAGGAAATCGAAAAGCTAACACAATTTATGTTTTCTCAACTTTTAGCTACCAGAAATCAATTGCTCGAAAACATTCGATTCAAGAATACATGAGCCATAGGTAGAGCTATATGATTCGTTGTACATATGATAAATAGATTCTTGTATATCAATAACTAAAAGAAAACATTTCAAAATTCGAACTGTCTATTTTAGTCTTCTACTGTTGGGGCAAAACTCTGGGTTTCCTCCAAGGTTCTTATGCAGACACAATTGAAAAAAAAGCAAGCACAAGTTATGAAAACCATTCAGGCACTATAACATTCTTTTTCTTCCGAAAATCAGAACTGTGAATTACATTGTCTAAAACTAAACCGTTGTTTCGATCATCTCGAAGTCACGAAAAGATAATACACTTATGAATGATGCTTCAACATAGCTTCATCCAAGTACTTAGGATTAATATCTCTCAAACTGATCCTAATGCACATGAAAGGAGACAAGAAAGATAACGGTATGCTGGTTTGTGTCTTTCAGTTGATTAGTTGTGTTTCTCCATCAGGGCATCCTTGTCTTCTTTCGACAAACCCCAGTCGGGGGCCTGAACAACAAAAGGTATATGTGAATACCAAAAAAAGGAATAGACAGAAAATGATTCGAAAATAAAGTTAAAACAAATTCATAAACTCTGGGTGCAAAGTTAGATATACGATATACTAAGAAAGGTATCAATTAAATTGACTGCCATATATCCTCCAACATATATTCATAAGTGCAGGATACATGAAATAAGAGAAAATGATGCACTCGCTCGGGAGGTATGGGAGGCAGATTCAAGGGAAATAAAATACCCCAATTGCAAGGTGGTGTCTGAATCGTCTTCTACAAGTCCTACATTCCTTACTGTTTCAGGACTTACAGAGCCTACTCTGATGGCAGAATCCACCGGGTGGTTCTCATTAGAAAGTGGCTTACTAGAGCTGGTGGATGGAAAGCAGCCTCGAAGGTCTTCAACCTACATTCAATGTTAAGCCAAAGTTGTAGTCTCAGGCAAAATTCATAAATGAAAGAGCAAGATATTGGAATTATTCATCTGCATAAACAAAAACTTGGTTTACCTGTTTGTGTAAAATCTCATTCTCCAGCATGGCTCGTTGTTCCTGCATAGGAAAGAAACTGCTTACACAAAGGAAAAGATGTCTAAATTTGCAGGAGGAATTGTCATCACTACGAATTCCATAACATGCTTAATTTATAGTTTCACTCTCATCTGCTGGTGAAAAAAAGGAAATTCATGGACTTGGGTTTTACCTGCAATCTTGATTGTGCAAGTTGCTCCTTCAATATTTGTTCCTGAAAATGTAGAACACTCCGTTATGGAGCCAAAATATCTTCAGAACTCAAGACATATACTGCTGACTAAATACAGAATTGGAGATTTTGCTTGGTGAAAGCTAATACAAGTGAAAAAAGAAACGATAAATGTCTAACCTTTCTCTCCTTTATGCTTAAGAGCCCTTCATTTAGTTGCTGTTCTAGCTCTCCCAATTCTCGTAAGCCTATGTCAGTAAGGTCTTTACCCAACAATTGCCTAAACAATGCAGACAATGGATATAGTGAAATTCTGATTTCCCAAACATATAGTGCATGTTTGGTACGAGTATTGGATAGCACATAACAAGATTTTAACATCTTTTTCTTAGTTCTATTCTGTGCTATCAAATCCTCCCAACAGAACATGCTATTAGTGATTGACATTGAGATAACTAAAGGAAATCGTACAAATGCTTCATTTGCAGCTTTTCTATCTCCTCTTTGAGAACATCCAATTCCTTTGAGTCCTGCTTCTGGTAAAACTTAAAATAGAAATTCTCATTTGATAAATTGTATGAAACAAGATTAACCACTCAACAAAGATGGACCAAAACCCAATTACTTAGTTAGCTTTGTTAATAAAGTTACTGGTACAATGCATAGAGGTCAGCATGATAGCCTTGCGAACTATCTCTTCTCGAATTCATCCAATTATTACCTTCAAAGATATGTAGCTTCTGTAACTAATTGGAACTACAGATTCACAAGGTTGAATTTGCTCAGTTAGTCTATCTTATCTAATTACATATTTGAAGGACATAAATTTACAAGTGGATTGTGTTAGCACAAACATGCGTGTGTAGCAAAGATATTGTAGGCTTTAATATCATCGGGTTTGCTTTGAGAGAGAGAAAGGTAGCAAAACAGAGTGGAGGAAGGGAGCAGGCCAAAATTAGGCAAATTGAGAGTAACATACCTCCGGCTTCATTTCCGGTGTAGAAACCTGTGAAGAGCCCATACTCTTGCTGTATCTTGAAACTATGGTCTGCATGCTGCATCATAAACACATATAAACAGGCAAAAACATCAAGATCGTGAGGGCTTCAATTTTATTTCTTAAAGAAATTAAATTGTTTAATTCTTAAAGAAATTAAATTAAATTCATTTATTCATGTAGCAACCAAAACTTTGGCACTTTTGGCCTTCCTAATCTCTAATTCATTACCTCTCTGCTTTTTCTAACCTCAAACTGACTAATTTCTAGTTCCAATATTCAAGATTCACAAATTCAAAATCAAAAGAAATATTCTTTTAAAAAATAAGATTAATTCTTTAATTCAAGATTAACTCCAATTAATCAACACTCAAAAGAATTGATTATAAAGCACATGCACTGAAAAGAGAATCCATTCTTTAATTCTTTTAAAAATAAAATTAGATAAATTAATTAAACAAAGCTGAATTCCTAAAAATCTAACAAAATCCACAATCTTAACAATCAAAAATCTACATGCAATGTTGAGGATTACCAAATCCACATCAGAATTGATTAATAAAACATACAAGAATCCATTAAAGTTATCAATAGAAACCCCCAAAGAAATTAAAATTAAAAAACATATACCGAAAAAAGAAAAATCGAAAAAACCTTAGGAAAAGGGCATTTACTTTGAACTGGAGAACTCAAAAAGCTTCCCAGTGCTGGAAAAAATAATGACGGCAACATCCGCTTCACAAAGAACAGACAGTTCATAGGCCTTCTTCAGCAGACCTTGACGCCTCTTGGAGAATGTAACTTGCCTGCTATTCGAGTTCTCGATCTTCTTTATCTCGATCTTTCCACGACCCATTTTTTCTCTCCAAAAACCCACAAAAATAACAGATTCAAAATCCCAAAAGAGTAACTCCTCTTCAATCTCTTTCGCTCAACAGTTTATCTACGCATGCATGTTTATAAATGGATACAGAGGGAGCGGTTTTCAGAGGGTTTTTGACTAAAAAGGGAAAAGAAAAGGGGTTGCCAAATAAGGTGAAAGAGAGAAGGAAAAGAATACAGAGAGGCGTAATTTATATGGCACCAAATGGCACTGAAACGGCAAGCTTTTGCATGGCTATCGTACACAGTGTATGACTCTTTTCCCGACGCATCGTTGCCACATTAAGCCCGGGCTTTGCTTTTATTGGGTTTCACCATGGGACCCACTTTCCACTTTTCTTGTTATATAGTATATACAGTTCTATGCCTACAAGAGTTGCTATACATACAGTATCACAATCTGCCTAGATTTGGCAAATTCTTGAAGAATCCCAGTATCTATTTCTGTAATTTGGTTCCTACTTCTCCTTTGAGGGTTTTTTGGTCAGAAAGTCTTTTTTTTCCTAATTTATTGTTAATTTATGGCATCTTTATCTGTTCATCAAAAGGGTAAATATTATTTTCAGCATCTTGCTTGTAATTTTTTGAAATCTAAGTGAATTTCCTTCAATTGTTTGAAATTTATATAGCATTTATTATTTCTGGTTAAAGGGTTTGCCATAAATAATGGTGGAAGAATGGATGGGTGGAAGGTGGGTATAATTGTAATTTCATGTCTGTGTTTTGGAGTTACCACACTTTACGGTTTTTCTTTTTTTACTTTTACTTTTTATTATTTCAAAATTTTACTTTGCCCTTTGATACAAATTTTTGAATTTTTTTTTCGAATTTCTTTTTAATTGCATATTCTTTCAATAAAATAATGTAAATCATACTACATGTACCGAATTTTTTTCTCGAATTTTTTTTATCTACAATGGGGATGAGAACCACATTATCAAAATTTTAAATATATGGAGGCTCGCGTATTATGTGAGAGGGGGTAATCCATTATGTAAAAATAGATTAACCCAAACAATGTTATACTGGATTACAGTATTTTTCTATTTTTTTAAGAATACATCTTTCAGAAAAATAATTTCTCACAAAACTTATTTTCAATATTTTTTCATCAAACGGCATGATTTTCAAAAGCTTTTTTAATTGTCTTGTCCAAGTATATTTACCTTGTGTACTAGGTTTTGTCTTGTCAATGAAAGTTTATCATCTTTTACTCTTTGATTTTTTGCTTGTTTTCCTTGTTGAGATACAAAAACAAAAACAAAAGGTGGATAAGAGAATAATAGTTGTGTGCCTATAATACGTGATTAAAATTAATGTTTAATATTGATCATATATTGGTAAGGAACTTATAGCCCCTGAGCTCCATTATCAAAGAACTCATTTTTCCATAAATTCATTTTTAATTACATATTTTCGCAATAAAATAATGTTACACATAAATTCAAAATATTTTCCTATTTTTTAACTACACATTATTCAAAAAAATCACTGTTAAAAATTCTTTTCATCAAAAAATTAGGCTCAAACACACACAATATTTTCCAAAAATTATTCTGAGTTGTATATCGGCTCATGTCAAAAACAATTTAATCAAAAGAGAATATTTTGTGGCACCTGCAAAATTCCAATTTATTTCGTCAAAGCATGTAGTGTAAAACTAGCAATAAATCTAACAAACAAGAAAGAATTAGTCATTTAGATTCACAGAAATATAGCTTGAAGAGTTAAAATTATTTTTCAGGGCTCGAGATGGAAAGAATGAGGGACAGGCTATTTCTACACCAACAATGTACGGCAAAGAAAGTTTGGGACATTTGACTGTGAACCTATATTGAACATGATCAAGATTAAATCCAAGTTATGCGCAATACCCATTGTTCAGACAAGTCGATATTGTGTACAGAGTTGGGATAGCAAGTTGCTTTATAGAAAAGTCTAAAAAGCTACACCTTGAACTGATATAATTATAGGAATTGTGCTTTTTGTATACTTGTGGTTGATAGCATCTTTGGCATTTCCCTATATATAGAAAATCTGGTCATTGATTGAAAAAAGTATTGTAAAAAATAATGTACACAAATTTATCGTTCACATGATGTCAAATTTAATGTAAACCATAACGTACATAGCATAATTGTAATTAAAGATAAGAGCAAAAAGTGGTGTGCAAAGTAATATATATTTTTTTATATACCAGTTAGTGTTATTTGTATAAATTTTCCCTTACACAAGGGATGTACTATTTTCTATTTTTGAGTACCTAGGCTTAAGAGTAGAAATTGGGGCTAATGGACAACCTCGTATCAAAGACTAGCTCCCATCTTGGTTCTTAAGCTCACCAAACAGGGACATAATCAATAGAAAATTACCCAAAACCTACCAATAAGGTATACTATTCAAAAAATAAGGAGGATTTATTTTAATTTCACAAATCATGTGATAACGAAGATTCAATATATTAATTAATATATGATTAATTTAGTTTTCTCTCCCATTCATTTCTCTCGATATTTTCTCTCTCCAAAAAAACCTCCCACACAAAAAAATTTCTCTCACACCATTTCCCTTACTACTTTCTCTATCCAAAAAAGCAACACCCCTTACTACTTTCTCTATCCAAAAAAGCAACACCATTTCCCCAGCGTCAATATCATTTCTCTCTCTAACAATTTCTTCACCGTCTCTCTAGAACATGAAGCACCATTTTAAATTCAATCCCTCTGGCAAAAGATCAGACCTAAAAATCTCGACGACGGTAACAAATTATTCTCTCGACGAAGGTGGAGTTTTACTTGTAATAGATCAGTTTGATAGTGTGGAGGTGGTGTTTGTTGCAAGTGCAAGTGATGGTGGTGATGCAAGTGTTATGCCATAGACCCATTGTACACACTTTAATATGTTTAATGCATTTTCATGGCAAGATCTATTATTTATTTATTTTACTTTTCTAATAAATTATNCTTGCAATTTGTTAATCACAAGGAGTTGTGATTGTGAAATACAAATTGCAATATGACTGAATCTTAAATCATCCGTGGTCGTAAGTAATAATGAGATAAATATATCGTTATTACAGTTAGACCATCATGTGTGGCATTTCTTACTTGCGAAGTAAGTAGCTTTTTTCACAAGCTGAAGTGTCGTGACACTTAAATGAACACATGAATATTTTGTTAAAAAACAAAATATTGGAGACCTGCTTGAGAGATTCTACATGGATAACTATCTGAGTGCCGTGGTTGATCAATTTAACGTTCGGTAGTGGAATTGGTCCTTTAACTTGAGGTCATCATAGTGCTTTATACGAGGACAGCCAGTTTGGTGATGTTGGATGTTGCTCTGCTAAGGGTCGCTAATACAACATTGTTTGGGTGCGTCAAGAATCATATGAAGGTTGTGAATGATCAATAGAGGATTCGTCGCTCTTAAATAGTAAGAGATTATGATCTAAGTTCTATCAAGTTAAGTATTGGCCAAAGTGAACTCATAAGTCGGAAAAGAGTTTTCGACTTACATTGACTTAACAATGTGATAGAATATGTGATCGATAATTGAGATTGACACATATCCATATCTCGTAATTGATCGGATCATATTGACGAAAGGATTATAGTTTCACGATAAACGAACAAGTTTGGTTTTATCACATCACGTGACATTTCTCATCACATGTATTGCCTTGACACATTGCTAGATGTTAATCTGAAACGACGAATGTGAATTTGTGATAAATTAAAATGAGCGTTTTAATTTATCGACTTTGATTAGATCAAAATAAGAATCCACGTCGTTAGGCATCGTGATTGGGAATCTAATGGGTCACACGCAAAAGAGAATCAGAAGAATGAGAATCACCAATTAATTAATTAATTTGGTTGCTTATTAATAGGTCCGAATTAATTAATTAGATTAATTAATTCATGGACCATATTTAATTAATTTGATTAATTAAATAATGGGCCGGGTTAAGTTTAAGAGACGGGCCAAACCCACTTGAACTTATATTAATAGGCTGTTAAGGTTTGAAAACTGTAGAGAATTAATTCATAATTCTTGCTAACACAAGAAAAGAAAACATAGCTATCATTTTTGTTCTCTGTGTGGATCACCATTGGATGCTGGACGATTGGACAGCTTGAATTGCAGATTGTGATCATTGGAGCTCAAGAAATAGCAAAGGAATTTGTGGAATTTATCAAATGTATATTTCTTATCACAGTTTCTATCTAAACACAATGTAGATTCTTGGTAAGAATTGAATATCGTTTTAATTTTCGCTGTGTATGATTTATTCAGTTCCCAACAGTAGTATTAGAGCTCACTTTATGTTTGTTAGAAACTGTTTTACATTATAAATCATTCAAAAGTTGATTATTCATGTTGTTTCTCGAATCTACCAATTAGAAAATTATTTTTCATCTTCAAAAATCTGTTTTGAAAAGAATTTTTTTTTTTTAATTTTTGGATTTGAAAAAAAGGGGGGGATATCACCGGCCTTGACGGCGTCGCCGCCGGATTGAGGCGGCGAAAGCAGCAGCGCCGTACAAAGGTCGAAAAAAAATTAGGGTTTTCAGAAAAAACGGGTGGAGGCAGGGGCCTCCACTGCAATTTGTGAAATTACAAGCCCCCGCCTGCAATTAGGTAAAAAAGGGGTCATTTTGCAAATTTTAAATAAAAGACCTGTCATGCAATGAAGTTAATTGAATGGCTTGCTTTTAATTTTCAAATCTGGGTCAAGTTGCAATTTTCAAAAGGGATAGTTTTTCATTTAAATATTAAAATGGTTTTAGATTTGTTTTAAATGGGTTTGACCTAAAATTTTTACTTTGACCCAAATTTAAATTTTATTTAAAATTGACGACTTTTATATTTTTCTTAAAATTGGTTTTAACTTAAATATTAATTTTTGACCATAAATTGAATTTTATCTTCTTTAGGAGTTTTATCATATACTAAAATATTAATTCAATTGTAATTAGAGGTTGACTCTAATTTTATATTTAATTAAAATTTGATTATAATTGAATTGTCCCACCCTAAAATCTTTAAATAATTAAAGTGAGATTCTAATTTGGTATTTAATTAAAATTTGATTTTAGTTAAATAGTTTCGCCCTATCATTTTGGAATTAGAGTTGGACTCTAATTTGATATTTAATCAAAATTTGATTTTAATTATATTGACTCGCTAATTAATTTAATTGATTAATTAATTAATTAATTTTGATCCATTTATCTAAATGTGTTTAGACGACAACTATTGCTAGATTCTTGAAACATGTTATTGTATAATATTAGATATTATATAGGATTGCATTTATGTGATGAATGTGTAATTAGTGGATGATTATGGACTCGACCATGTGGATATGTTGAATGGATAATTTTATTCTTGTTATTTTATGGGCCTGCGGGCTCTTAATTATTTTGGACCTAGGAGTCCGTTATTATTATTATTATTATTTTGGGTCTGCGTGTCCAATGTTATTTTGACTGCGTGCCAACTAGTATATGATACATGTGATAGCTAGACTGATTGAAGATGCAAGAGAAGGAGGAAACCATGAAGATGGTGCATTGATATTAATTCAATGCAATAACCCCTCTAGGAATTGACCAACTAGTCTTCCTTATGGCTCGGGAAGACTAGATAGAATTATTCTCCATAATCATTACTACTATATGTATATTTATTTGCATGTTTGATACTTAATAATATATATATATATATATATTGATGAGACATTTTCATAAGAAACCCCTCAGTAAAATATTAAGTCAGAATCATCGTTTTACCTTCCATCATTATAGTGAAAAACGAGAGTCCTAAATTGATCGTAGCAAGTTGAGTACACTCAAGGCTGGTCCAATCCATTAGGGATATGTTTGACGCTATGAATTATTTGATATTTCTGAATGGTGGATTTGACTTAACTGAAACTTATCTTTTGTTGAGTACACTCAAGAAGATAAATTCTAGAGGCACGTTAAGCTAACACATAAGATGTGTGAAGACAAAGAATTGTCAACTTAATGATCTGGGAGTTATATGTAGATATAATTGATAATAGTATTTACCCAAACATTTATCAAGGCTTTTTGAGTACACTCAATGTCTCAATATATTAAATGGGGTCCAAGCCCACTGGGAATCGAGTATGAATTTTTTTAATTTATATATGAAAGTCATAAATTTATTTTAAACAGTG
>CAIGRP010099146.1:0-34593 GCA_903798385.1 Fraxinus cuspidata
GCACGTCAATGACTTGTCCCTTTTTGGACTCACCACTTAACTGTTTCTTGCATTGTTTACAAATTGCTTTGAACACGTTATTAATTCTTTGTAACTTGAAATGCTGCCACACTATAGAGGTCAATTTTCTTTTTCTAATTTCCTTAGTCGGCTCCTTCTAAATATATATGAATAGGATTTGTATTTACCTCACTTGGATTTTGTGAAGTATCTGGTGTACTTGATGCATCCTCTCGAATGCCAGTAGCGGTATCTCCAACTTCAACTGAAGCGGGAGGAGTCAAAATAGAAGATGCCGACCCATAGCATGACATCTGATTACATGAAAAATAAAACACATCAATTGAAAAAATGCACTATATTCAATTCACATCAATTAAAACACTTCCAACTGAGGTTTCAATTCACACTTAACAGAATTAGATAAATGGGACGCGGCCAGTCTTATCATTCCAAATACTTGTGAAAAAAAAAAGTATAAAAGAGAACAATTGTTTTCCTTTCTAACTAAATTGGATTCTAGACATCAGCGATGGACTAAATTCTTCCTCCCTAATAGTACCGTAAGGAGAAGGATTGATTGATATCATCAAAATCATGCCTTCTATTTCAGACTAGATTTTCCAAATTGGAACAAACCAGAAGTAATCTTATTTCTGAGAAACCAATGGGAGATGTTACATCTACAAGCAAACTTTTTCATATGATAACAATATTAGCATTAGTATCACACAAAAGTCTCTTTCCCTCTCCCTGCCCTATAGGCTACAACATTATGATAAACAATTAAACATTGTGAAAAAACCTTCAAGCAAGTGAGCAACATAGCTTTCCTTTCATGGATCCTAAATATTATAAAAAGCTTTCAAAGTGAGCTCTAAAATCAAAGGCTAAGTCATTATTTGAGATCTCACACATGTGTAGGCACAATATACTTCAATTTTACATAAAGGAATACACATAGTAAACTGTAAACTCTAGTTTTACTTAAAAGAATACGCACAGCGGACAAACAACATATAAATACTGGACCTTACTTAAATTCTAATTCCTAAATCCTAATCACCTGGGCGAGCTGCGAAAACTGGGCGACTGAGGCACGGAGCTGCAAAAACTTACGGGATGACTGGCGAGAGGACTGAGGAAGAGGCAGGAACTAAGTGGAGTCGACCGGGATTGGGAGAAAGAGAAGGCGAAGGCGCTAACTCCTTATTCCTAAGTCTAAAAACTATTTTAGTGGAGACGGTAGAAGCCTAGAAGGGTTGAAACTTGAAATGAAGGATTGAAGGGTTGATACTTGAATTGAATGGTTGGGCCGTGGGTGAAATAGTAATGGGCTTTACTGCTTCAGGTCCTTTTAAAAAAAAATAAGTCGAGCCCAAGAGGTCAAAGTTGCCCAATTAATTTTGTGAAAGATTAATGGAAAGCCCAATTACCCAATTAATTTTTTTTTAACGAGTAATCGGTTCGGGGCAAGGGCACAATTACTAAATACCACATCCGCCCCACCCCGAACTGGGTCATTAAAATCAAAACCATAACCACCACATTGCACCATCGGTTCGATTTTTTTCGCCCCATTCGGCTAGGTTAATCGCGGTTTTCGATTTTAATAGTTAGTAGCGACGGCGGATTTCTACGTTATCGAAAAAGAAATGCAATCAAATTTTGTTCAAGGGTATGCATTTAAGAAACGATAAGGAAACAACTCTATAATAGTACAAAATCTGATTATCAATGTTATAAAAAGTGCGTATTTAGGTAAAATCACATGTTTAAGTGCGAATTTTGACCTTGTCATCTAGTTATATAATACTTGAAACTTAACATTTTTGCTTAGCCACATTTTACTTTTCTAGAACAATGTTGATTATATGTCTATTTAAAAATATAACTACGTTAAAATCGTATCATTTTTACAATTAGGTAGCATCGGAGTTGGATGTAGGGATCATTCCCTCACCTTGGCCGTGTCAAGGAATCTAATATGTCAAAGATGCTTAGTTACTTTTTAAAATTGAGATCATATATGGAACATTTACGAGAATACAATCTTTCAAAACTCAATTTAACTACACATTTTTCAATAAAATAATATTTTTCATTACATCAATAATTTCTCCTCACTTTTTAACCACATATTTTCCATCGTATTACTATTTAAAATACATTATTTACTCAATAGTATCCATCAAACACAAATAAACCTGTCTTGGCTACCTATGGTGTGAACAGTGACCCTATTCGCTAAGGTCATTTTGGAGTTATTAGATTCAGGTTTCCATGTGAATTTTGAATGACAGGGGTGATGCCCTTTGACTAGCCTATACGCTGTACCTTCCCTTTAGAACTGGGACTGCATGTCCAAACCACCTATCAAATGCAATCCGTAAAAAGCTACTGATTCTGAATTAGGTTCAGCAGTTGCTGACGAATGTTAAATAATTTTAATTTTTGGTTAGTTAAACCAAAATGGAAACTCAACAGGTTCAAAATTGTTGAATTTCATCTAAGTCGTCATTTGTTAGGATTCTTCGATGTAAGTTCTTTAACTTGGACAAAACGTATTTAGTACGTGCCACTATTCTTGGATTAAAATGAAAATTTTTGAGACATTACTGAATTCCCGTGGCTGTTGGTAAAATTGTGAAACAGGGTTGGCTAGGATGATTGTTGAGAAAGGGATGGCGATCACGTGGTGGAATTTTTAACGGTTAAGTTGATGAAAACAGTCTACTGAAACTTTGCTCTTTATAAGTCGGAGACTTGTGTATTACAAATTGAAAGTTGTTGACCTATTTAGTCTATTTTAAATAGATTGTGGACCCTACATGTAATTTTTTGTTTTTGCTGCAAACGGTCCTAAAATCAGATTTGGATTCCGCAACCCTCGTCGAGCTCGCCGTCTCTTCTTTCGGACGTATACAGTGCCTGCGCGCACTCACTTTCTTCTTAACTCACACACACAGACGTAAAACGAACAAAAAGAGAGAAGGTATTTGTTATTACTGAAATTCGCTTTCAGAATTAACAATGACCAAGAGAGAGCTATCCAGCACTTTAAAGAACTTGAAGGTATTTAAATATCAGTATGTTAATTCTTTTTCTTGTTTAAAATGTGAAATATTATTTGATTGAACTGGGTTTTCATTTAATTAATCTGGGTATTTTTTTTATTTGCTTTATTCTTTCGTGACGCTATGAGCTCAATATTGTTACTTTTGATTTCAACTTCTTTTCGTTTTTCCTTTATGTTTTTTACAGTTTATGCAAAGGACAGCGCAGAAAGAGGAGAAAGGTAAGACGGAAGAAGAGGTCACACCTGCTGCAGATTTCTCTTCATCTGGTATCCCTAAAAAATGGTATTTTGTTTTTATATTTCAATTTTTTTCCCTTTTTTACATATTGAAAGTTAAGCAATTTTTATGTTTCTTCAATGTGGTCTACTTGCAATTTAAAGAAAACTCTCATTCATATGCAATTTGATCACGTTTAACTATGTTTTGTAACCTTATGTTATCTGGGTGCATCTAGACACGTGTATTTAGTATTACATATATTTGGTCGATACTTTACTTGAAAACATTGGCTAATGGTTGCATGAAACTCTTTCTTTCTATGAGTACAAAAGAGATTAATTAGAGAAAGAAAGCCTCCACGACGCAAACGTCTAATTCACGTTTCTGCCATTATCCTGAATCGAAAAGGAAATTCTAATCCTATTGTTTATATTATTGTTTAATACACTCGGTCTCATTGAAGCGAGGAGAAGTGACGTGCTTTATGGAAATTTGATCATAATGGATCTAAACGCTTGTCTCAGTTTGGCGTCAAATTGTAACAGCTATGGGCATCCGCAGTTACAAATCTAGATTTGACTTTTACAAATTTGATCTGTGGCTGTTGTGATCTGACGTGATAGATGATGGGGATGCCTGGTCATATTTTTGCTTCCGTTTTGAAACTTGAAAATGTGATTTATAGAAGATAACATTTTTGTTTAAACGGATAGTAGCCTATGATTGTTCCTAGGAACGAAGGAGTGGAACATTTACGTTAGAGTAAGTATTTGAGTTTTGTCTAAGCCAAAAAGTATATAAGTTTTGAGGTACCTTGTTTTGTTACAAGAGACGAGAGTGGGGGAGGGGAGGGGAAAGGAAAGAAAAGGATAAAGAGAATTAATGGAAGAGGGAGAAAATTATTTTTCTTATGTTATACCTTGTTCAATACAAGAAAGAGGAGATGGAAGGGAAAGGAGGAGAGAGATTTAGCGGAAGACGAGGAATATTATTTTTGTTTGTGTTTAGTAGTTACCATTGTTTCCCCGTTATTAAAAATTATGGTTTTGGCTATATTTAATCTTTTCAGTCCTTTGCCTAGTCTTAAGCCTCCACTTTGTGAGGAATGAGCAAAGTTTCACCTGCACTTCCACTTCTATCTGCCTAGCCTTCATTACCGTACTCAGAAATCAGCTTTCAGTAGATATATATAAGTAGTCTCCTCTGGGATCACATGTCTTTGTCTAATTATTTTTGTTTTTATACGTCCGGAATCAAGTGCTATATTGAAAGATAAAGATTACCATTCTCATTTTATAACCACGTTCTTTTCTTTATAATACCAGAGTTCTCTATTTTATTATATTTTTTCCGCTTTATGTTCAAATGCAGTGTTGTTATTGTGGAAGGGGATCCCCATCCTGTGGCAACAAGAGGTCGGATGTCATTTCTATGTTTTAACCCTTCTATTGATGTGAGTATAAGAGGTACCGTAATATTTTATTACCCTTATAATTTGATTTTTGGCCATCTTACACCATAAGTTTGTTTTGGTAGAAACTCGATGAAGGTCATCAACCAGAAGCCTCTACTACGAATTCTGGCCAACAAAGTGAAACAATATCTACCAGGTTTCATTCCCTTACTTTTTGATCATTATTGACGCGATATTTAGATATTGAATATAAGAGCTTATCATGTCTTAAACTTTGTTTATTGGTGGACAAATTTTGCCAAAAATTGCTTTTTTACTGCACTTGAGATTTAAGATGGATGACATGAACTCGTGACAATTTCTGTTTCACAAGATATTTACTTGATACTTTTCTAAATTGATGCTTATTATTACTTAGGGTTTGTTTAAGTCCCATTCTTTGAAAAAATAGATTTTGTAATAGTTATTTTGAAGAATGTGTGGTTAAAAGGTAAGAAAATTTTTGGGTTTACGTGTAATATTATATTATTGGAAGAATGTGTGGTTGAAATGAGTTTTGGGGCTCAAACGGGGGCTTATTTTAGCAAGCTTTCGAGTAAGCTCATTTTCTACGGGGTTGCACTGTTAGTCCCTAGTTCCACTGTATGTAAACAATTGATGAAGATTCCATTGGAGAATTGCCAAAAACACGCCCTTAGTCTACTCGTAAATGTAGAAGTATGTTATGATTTATTTTCTTGTAATAGTAGTTATTATTTATAATCAAACAATTTTTGGATTTCAAAATAGAAAATTCTTGGTGATATTAAGTGAAATTGATTTACTCTAGACTCTAGATTTTTCTCCCAATTCTTGTTCTCTTTTTGGTTTTTTCTCTCTTCCTTCTATTTGTTTTTCTCTTTATCTTTCCTGTATTGCGTCAATAGTACAATATTTAATTTGCTATTGACTTATTTGCAAAGGATAATACTTAGATCTGACCTGATTTTAAGGATCTTCCTCCAAACTAGACACGTGTCACATGAGAAGGTGCCACCTTCTAGTGCTTAGCATGCCAATTTTTAGTTATTTGCTTCAACCTGCTTCCCTTTTATCTTATTTTTTCACATTGTAATGGTTATAGGAAAATGAACACTAATCGAACTTCATATCCTTCCCATAAACATCTGCAATTAATAATAGAGCTGTTTTTTATTATCACTCAAAATTGACAGTCAGGAGGTCGCTACTTTGGGAGAACAATTAAATTAACCATGAGATAATTGAGTTTTTTTTTTTTCCGATTCTTACTGTACTTGGACTTGAGTTGAAATTAAAGCCCATTGCTTCTATTCAAACTGCATGGGACCCTGTTGAGTTTGTTTTGTATTGTCTAGATCTACTCGAAAGCCCTTTTGGCGTGTATTATCCATGAAAAGAAATTAGAATGCATCTTTGCTTGATTATACATTGAGCATGACTTGTGCAAGAAGTATGGCCCAAGAATTTATGGTTTCCTTGACCTATCATTCACCCCCCGCCCTTTGTTTACAGAGAAAATGGGAATGTACAAGGCGGGTTAGACACTTCTGAACCAGATAGTTTGAGATATGATGAAAATGAAGATCTTAAAAGGAAGCAAGGCAATGTTGTCTCTGGCACAACATATCCAAATAAGTGGCAGAAAAATTTTCGAGCCAATCAACAATCATCTCCAAATGGCAGTCATAATTCTCACAAGAAAACCAAGCATGAAAAGCTGGACTGGAGTGTTCTTCGACATCCTAAGTATCAAAACAAAAAGAAAGGAGCGCTATAGGCGATTCTTTACATCATTTATTTGTCTCTAAATGCTTCTATTTTCTAAACTAATGGCATTCCTTCGTATACCTTATGTGCACTAATGTTGTATTAGTATTTGTCACTTTGTATCAACTTGCTTCATTGTTTTACTGATTTTTACTCTTCACCTTCGGAATTTTTGTCATGCCATCTTGATAGGATATATTTACATGCACGCGTGTTACTTATTGGTATAATTGCATTTCAGCATTTGTATACATAACAGTATTTAACCTGGACAATCTATTTAATTGAACGTAACTGAGCCTGTTCCTCTATTGCTTGATCAAAGTTAACTCAGTTATATTAGAAACTCGACCCATGTTTATCTTTTCCAATGTTCTTAGCTCCTTGATTTTTCCCGTCAGGCGCATTTTCTTTTTCTTGGTTGATTTTTTGATCATGTAGAAATCGATCACAATAGAACACTTGGATTCAATCATAGATTTGCAGCATCATAATCATTAAACAACTTTACTGGCCAACTGTGTATTACTCCTATATTTTCTGCACAATCATCATCTTCATCGTGCGGTTTTTCCTTTTTATCAAATTAAGTGAGAATGATGTTCTCTGTGCTCTTTTTTCGGCCCTCTGCTTCCCAATAATTTTCTTTGATTTCAAATCTTAACTAAAAAAAGCGTAATTTGGAATAATAGCTTAGGCCATGGCTCTTCCTTCTACTTGACCTCAGGTCCAATTGGCTTTTCTTATAAAAATGCATTCATCGAAGACTGGCAAATGCTGTTTGAGGGGCCTAATGATTGCATATTTGACTGTAAAATGGAAGAGTATCTTGTGGCTGAACTTGGCAGCAGATATTTGAATCTTTTACCTTAAGACGTGAATTTGACAGAGTTTTGGTTGGCCTGTGTCCTTCTTTACCTTCACATTATTATTCGCCTTCTCTGACTCAAACATTTGACCTTAATTTGACTTTTATTGATGCTATACACCAGCTTTTTTGAGTCCCTACTTCACCACGTGGTTCAATTTATTTTATTTTTGCAAATCATAAAAATAAGATTAAACTAAGGGGAAATTACCATAGCTCAACTAGAAAACTTTTGAAACAACATAGGATAATCATCAGTGGCCAATTCTTAAAGCCTATAGAAATTGTCTTTTTATTCATTCTCATGAGGCCTCCAACAAGAAAGAGCATAAAGAACTCCCTTTCCATCCTTGCAGCATCCACTGGCTATCTTCATCCACCAGAAAATCCTTGTGGTAACCTCTCCGTACTCTAGCCTTGATTTCTTTCATGATATCCTGGTTCAATGGCAGCTACCGGAATCCGGCTTTCTGATTCCGAGCTTGCCATTGCTTGTAAGTTTCTGGTCTGTCAACCCTTTCGAAACCTTCACATGCTATTACATTCATGACATCTCAGCCAAACACCTCTCTTTCATATAGCAACCTTTCTTGATCTTCCTGGGGGATTGTAGCCTCAAGCATGTCGAAAAAAGAAGAGTAATTGTATATTGCTGCTTTGAATCGTGTTGAATAGAATGGGGCACTGTAAGTTCCGTTTACGATTCCATGGACGAAAAGATCAGGATTTATCTTCTTGATCAAGTTCAAAACCGCGTCCGGTGAACTGTTTACACCTACGGATTCATCAGGCACGTCTTAGCCTGTACAGACAATTAACAACCAGCATTTCATTTCTGTCAATCTTGAGATCCTCTAGGCTAATCGTATCCCATTTCTTTGCTATGGCACTGTACTCAAAAGGAACATTAAATCTCACAGTATTTCTGTAGACGACGTCCTGTCTGCTCAACTCGTTCTGCTGGCCTGAAACCCGACTGAGGAAAATCTATTTCTGTAATGCGAAGTACTGGAGCTCCCCCTGGTTTCAAGGAAATGCCCTGGATTATGCAAGGCCATTGTAAACCATACAGAATACCAAAATCAATTACGTGAATTCTTGTTGCTTCGTTTATTTCTCGTGTTATTGACTTCTTAGCAAAAATATTGGACATACTTTTGAATGGGCATGCTGCGACACATGTCTGATATGCTTTCAGTAGATCTGCAGGCGGGATTTTCCTAGTCGAAAAAATGTACAGTGATGGTCCGGTGCCTGTAAGTCGTGCCTCGAGGGCATCAGCAAAGTAATGTGCCAATCTTTCTGTTGCATCGCCACAAGGAGAAGAGTATTGCCTAATTTGCCTTAGAGGTTCGTGGCCCGTCATGGTATTATAGTTTGCCACTGCTTGAGCACTTCGATGTGGTAGACTCCTCAAATCAATCAGTTCCTTTATGTTGCCTTGTTTTTAACTACCCAGTGGCCTTCCTCGTTTCGCCTCTGTCGTTTTTCTGTAACTCGACGTGTTTTCCGACGATTCATTATTGTCAGAATGCTGACCATTGAAACCAGGGTTCATGTTAGGGCAAAGTAATGCCTTATCATACTTCTCCCCAAGTGCTCGGACTCTTCGACATAACTTGCTAACATGTTACTACTACGTCTTCTCTCGAAAATGATTTTTCATCCTCTGGGAGTCCTTATTTCGTGAATCTTCCCGACGACAACTTCCTCCATCAATACAGGTTTATAAGGAGAATATAAGATATGACCCCAATTAACGGAACACAAAAGTAAAAAATAAATGATCGAGAAAAAAGTGAGGTAAAGAGTACTAATTTATATCTCATACGACACTGTCATACTCATCTTACGCCACTGTAATATTTGGCATGATCGTTGTCTGATTTAGAATCACTACTTGACTCGAAGCTTGTCAATGTTTGATTGACCGTCTTTCACTGAGTCCTAATATGTCCAAAATTTTCATCTATATCTCCACATGCAAATACCAAACGCATATCTTGAGGCCAAAAGAATATAACTTTGAGGAGCTACTCAAAGAGTGTGCCTTGTTTCACTCGTACATTTCTCCACTTAATTAGCCTTGTTTGAAAAGAAATTATAAACGATTTAATTTATAAATAAATAGAAATGAGCGATAGATACGTGAAAAGTACGTGTGGATCAATCAAAATTAGTGATCGAAAATAAAGTTTTGACAATCTATAAAAAAATTATAAATTTATCCACAGGGAGGCTAAAAAAGCCCATTTTATCCCCGCAAATATTTTGAGCATATATTTCCCCTTGGACGAGTTATTTTCAGCTTCAATCATTTAGAGGTGGCCCAACCTCTTTAGTCCCATGAATTGCATCCATCTCACCAACATTTTTAGCAAGTCTGGTGCACTAACATTGATTATTCCAAAAGACTCTAGCTATAAATGCACTCTATTGTAAGGAAGTTAATCTTTAAAATTGTGCTTCATATGCTCTTTAATTAACTTTTTAGAATGGAGAGGGAGTTTTGCTCTATATTTAGAGCAAATTCCACTCT
The DNA here is from genome assembly GCA_903798385.1 of Fraxinus cuspidata. Classification (NCBI taxonomy): domain Eukaryota; kingdom Viridiplantae; phylum Streptophyta; class Magnoliopsida; order Lamiales; family Oleaceae; genus Fraxinus; species Fraxinus cuspidata. Next base: position 9,909 of record CAIGRP010099146.1, read on the forward strand.
AAATTTATATTATTTAAAAAAATAATAAATAATTATTGAAAAAGTAAAATAAAGAGCTACAAATAAAGAATATGTTGAAGCGCATAAAGAAATATATTCTATCATTGTCAAAATGACATAATTTGCTCTAACACTAGGAATTTCCAGAGTATTTCAATAGATTTTTCATGAATTCATTTGGTTCCTACGACATAAATCAAATGAGAGCACCAAATACAAGCAAACCAACTGGGCATGGAATGTTTCTAATCAATATCACGTTTACTGAAATCAATTTTGCACGAATAATACTATTCATTTAGAGTCTAGACTATCATTATTTTATGTAACAGTGGAATAAATACCATATTGTCCAATAAAATTGGAATAAGTTAGAAGACACTTTTAAACATTTGACAACGTGACAATGATCCCATATCAACATTTCTCAAATCATTTTTTTGAAACTACTACTTGCTCTAAGTATGCATGAAAGAACTTATTTCATTTTTTCCATATCAACCGGCATGTATATTCCTTCACGATCAACGTGGATTCCAGTCACAAAAAAGCACACATATACAGACTACAAACCCCAATTATAAAATATATTCATTACAAGCTCAAATATGAATTGATGCACAAATCATTTTCAGCACTTAAAAGTGATCACTAATCCCATATCATAACAACTGCTATTACACCCACTCCTATGAGCACAGCAAGAAACTTGAAAAATGGGGTATCAAAATAACAATTTTCCTGTGGTTTAAACCCTTTTGATATAAGATGATTTATAGCAACATAAACGAAAACCCCACAAGCAAGTCCCATTGAAATAGCGTAGATCCAATCAGCTGTGCGCCCTTGTGTAGTGGCATCTATGGCAATGCCAATTCCAACCCCAACTGGGCTTGAAATTGCAAAGGCAAATGAATATGCTGCTGTTGCGAAGAATGGCCTTTTGGGTATCATTCTTAGAAGTGCAATTCCCATTGCAATGGCTGCAAAGATCTTGTGAAGGGAAATTGTCCAAAGATTTCTCCATGCATCTGACTTTGTATCTGAAACAATTGGTCTGTGATGAGTATTGTGAAAGGAATGCTCATCGAAAGTTTCATGTTCGATACATGATTCTATACTTGATAAAATTGAAAGGCATAATTGACTAGCTAGAATTTAAATACGGTATCAATTCTAAGCTATGACTAGATATATAGGGGTATACCTAATGTTGAGAATTAGAAACCCTGATTATATTCTTAATTAGTAGAAAAAAAATTAAAGACAACATATTTATAAAGGTTCGCCTAAATTTCATAATACGTCATCTCCGTGCTCTGCACTCATTCACTATGATGAAAATAAGTTTATAAAAGAAAATTGCACAACTATCTTTTCTATTCCCCTTTTCTCGATTTGCGTACAAGCCTCGTGGAGTGAAAATATTTAAACTTTACAACTTAATAGTTTAGCGTTTACTGTAGTAGAGATGATCGACAGCCAAAACTGAACTAAATTGAGAAATATATGGATAAATTTTAGTTAACAAATTAATTTTTTCTTCGTTAATTTTGTCTAGTTCATGGTACTGACATAACAATTTTACTACACATGTTTAGCAGCCAACGCTAGATTGGATGAAATTGTAAAATGAATAAAATTTTAACTCAATGGTGCATTCACGGCATGTTTGTATATGGCGGATAGTTCAATGGACAAGAACTTAACTTTTTTTTTTTTTCCCCTCATTTAATATTGTCTATTCTACTTTACCAAACACGTTGTAACATTATAACACGCATAATAACGTTGTAACCCACCAAATATGCTATAAAAGCATTGAGATTCATGTGAATGTAGTGGTTTACCTGCAACTCCAACAGCAATGCCCTCAAAAACTGAGTGGAAACACAATGCCAGAATAAGAAGTATGGTATCCCCCACAGATGATGTCCTCACAAAAGCTGGATTAACATTCATTCCCACCTCTTTTCCGCCTTCCTCCGCCACCGCTGTGCCGCCTTCAATTTCCACTCGAGCCTCTCTTTCACCACCATTCACAACATACGCTATAACACAGTCTCCCAACATGGTGAAAAGGTAACCTGCCGATGCTAACATAAAAGAAAATGGATACTCTTTTGACGTAAGATCGCCGAAAGTAGAGGCTGAATCGCTCAAGAAATGCATTAAAGATGTGCCCAAGAACACACCCCCTGCAAATTGAGTGCCCAGCAAAAGAAAACTCTCGTTCCATCGATAGAAATATGGGGATACTCCGCCTGCAAATGTGCTCACAAATAGGATTATCAGACACCATACTTTCACGAGAATCAGCCCTTTCGAGTGCAAATCTGCGTGGTCGCCGTCGCCGTTATCATCGTGGCTACCGCCGTGAGCCTTGATCTTGGAAATATGGAGGACTAATATGAGTAATATGATGAAGGAAGCTGAAGTCAAAAATCTTGAAGAAGCCATGAATAATTTGTTCTTATTTTCTTGCAATAGTTTATGTATATATTTATAAGAGGCTGTCAATTTCATTAAGGTGTTCTTCTATATTTAGATTGTAGTACAGCTTTGACTTTTGAAAAAAATTGTACTACACTGCAGGAAAATATAGCTGGCTGGTCGATCGTAGTACAAATTCTCAGGGTTCATTTGAATTCACTAAAAGGGAATTTAATTCGTCAGCTATATTTCGAGCTCTAATTAGCAGGAAGCCGACAATAAGAAATGATCAAGCAAATAATGCTAAAAGGAATCTTATAAACAACGGTTATGTACAAAACAACTCATTCACAATAATCACGATGTTGTTGTCTGATTAAATGTGTCAATCATTCGGTATTACTACTTCGTCTTAGAATGAATAGTTAGGACAATATGGCCTCAATCTAACCACAAACATACTCTTTGTGCCTGCTAGGCTAATTTAGAAAGAAATTAAAATTTTTAAGTGTAAAATGACGCGTATTGAGTTGGGTCCAGCCTATAGGATCTTATTAAAAAAATTTCCTTTCTTTGAAATTGTTTTTGATTTTTGATATTTTTTTATACTATGCCCACCAAAGTAGCTAGTGAGACGAATCATAAGTCACCCAACACAACTTGGTTGATACAAATTGATACATCACAAGATATATCGATGTATTTCTTTTGCGCGTTTGATCACCTTGATACTGATCGGTCTAACATTTTTACATTGTTAACTATAAGTTATCTAAATTATTCAATATATTAGAACAATAAATTGGATTATTAAACATGATTAAGAAGAAGAAAAAAGCTCGAACTAACTATATCCATTTGACTATATATCCACTAAATACCTTCCCTTGATGACGGAGGCGCTGATAGCAATATATTTTGTCAACCAATGGCCGCTGACTTCCTCTTAATCCTTCCTTCCCATGATAGAGTCTGCATAATATTTTTGTTTTATTTTTCCACTCATCTTTTAATAAATTATTGGGAAATGAACATCATGGAGAGCTAAGAGCATCTCCAAAAAAACTCTTTATTTTTAAAGATCACATTTTGTTATGAAGCAATGAATTTATCGAAATTTGAGTACAATAATAAATTTAAAAAATCTTCTTTTAAGTAGGGAGTGTAAAATTTCGTTGTCCCTTTTATGTGATTAATTCGAATTTGTTGAAACGCGATAAATTTTGAAACCAAGTTTCTTGAATAAAAAATTGTGAAATTTCTTATTTTTAGAACTTATTTTCAATTGGTAAACCTATGATAAAATTTTACTTATAACATATGAGAGACTTGAAGTACATCAGGGTATTAGCTCGATAAATAGTTTTATAAACAAAACGGGAGAACAAATTTCATTTATCAAATACTTGAAAACGTTTATGTTTGCATTGATGGTTTACTTGCACAATACATTAATAAGTTAGGACATGTTAGCATCGAATTTTTGTAAACCTTTTGAGAAGGAGGTTGTGAATAGGTTGTTTAATATAAATTTTTGAAAATAAAAGGTTCGTTTTGGAAACAAGTTAAAATTATTTTAGTCTTTAGAAGTGATATGGGAAAAACCAGTATTAAAAGAAGATATCGCATAATTATAGTAGTATTACATCGCTACATTAAAAGAATAGCCTCGACTACAATTGCTTACTAGCCTTTTTAAGGTATTTCTAATAGTTCGACTATAATAGGTGGCATGTTAAACTAATAAAGAAGGAAAAAAAAAAAACTTGGAGGGGGTTTGGCTGACCTAAAAAAGTTTGAAGACGTGGAACATCAGGTAAAAATAATGGATACTATCTCTCATGGCAACATCCAGCTCTTACTACTCATTTTGTTGGAAAATATCTAGTACGCTCATCTTTATGTTTGAAATCACCAATTTGAAGAGTGATCATTCACAATTACTATCCCTTGTCATAGTCAAATCTCAAGTAGAAATATTGTGTGCTGAGTTTACATTGTAATACATGTGATCACGCTTCAGAATGGCTTACTATTGATGGTGGGTCCTCCACAACATTCAACGAGCAAACCGTAGATCGATGCATTCAATATCACCATTAATCGATGCATTCGATGTCACCATTAATTTAGTGTGTTTGTCCCTATTGTTGACCCCATTGTTGACCCCTTGTCCTTGATTAAAGGAAGAAGATGTATAATTTTTGTGAACCCTCAAAAATGTTGGTCACGAGGTCATCCCAAAAGTTTGATTTCAGTTTAATCAGGCGGCTCTTGATATATGATTAAACATCCTCGATTGACATAGAGAATTATTCATACTTCCAAATGGATCCCTAGATTTTTTGGAATCTACAAAGTGGCCTCTAATTTTTATTTTTTGGTTTAAAATGGGAAAAAAAAATACGGATATAAATTTGTCCCTGAATTTTTAGGGATATGCAAATTAATCCCGTGTTTTTTCAAAATCTTCAAAATTGTCCTCGAAAAGTTTTTGGAATATGCAATTCGATCCCTAAATTTTATGGAATCTGATATTGTCCCCAAATTTTCCGTTTGATGTGTATAAGCCCTAAACTATTTAACCTGAGAAAAGTGGGTCCCAAGATTCTTGATCTCCCAAAATATTCCCTATCTCCTACACATGCATCTTATCTTCTTCATCAATCCTAGCTTTCCATCCCGACTGTATCTTCAATTCTCTCATGATTTCTTCTCCCTCTCTAATACATCAATGCCCTTTTTTATGCATCGATCCTAGCTTTATAAACATGATTGTTTACATTTTCCATTTTAAGTTCATGACAAGTTTATGTTTGTAGCCTCAAGTCATTATTTTCTTCTGAAAGCATATTTTGACTGTACAGAAACACATTTTGGTCACGTGGCATGCCAACTTTGCATTTAAATGGCAAACACTTTCAAGTCAAATTTATTGTTGTCGATGTAAATAATTTAATTATTGTAACGAAAGTTAATGTTGTGGCTTAACTAAAACAAAAAAGGTCCAAATTGAAATAAAACTAAGCCCCCTGTTTGACAATCGTTATTTTAAATTATTATAATTATTTTCAACCACACATTTATATAACAAAATATTATGCACGTAAATTCAAAATATTTTTCTATTTAGTAACTACACATTTTTCCAAAAATAACTATTCAAAATTCAATTTTCTCAAAATAACGATCGTCAAACAGGGGATTAGTTGAGTGACTAACATAAAATGAGCGACCAAGGGAGATTTTTCATCTCATCCTATAAAAAGAGTCAATATAGAAGGGAAACAAAATTTCACACATACCAATCGAGTCAATTTGTAATGGACTTGTTGCCAAGGCTTAGGTCAGTTAAGATGTAAACCATTGACTAAATCTATCTGACCATGGACCTCTGGGCCAAACTACAAATATGGGTTGATAATGCCAAAAACTAAGTTTGCTACCTAAACTCGAAGTCGAGCCTTATTGGTAACACTCAAGTATAATTTTGTTCGAGTCAATAATTATATATATACTTTCTCTTTCATAAATGATAAAACTTAAATCTCCTTTCAAGACTTCAAAAGTATATAAACGGCTCGACTACCCACTCTCACGAAAATAAAAATGCGACAATATCCTCCCTTCATTTTTTTCCTTTCTTCAATGATATGCTATATCAAAGACAAATATTATTTTTTTTCTTTTACTTTCGTCTCCAAATAAGCTAACTTACCTTAAGTTGAAATTGAAAACCACCCAAAGTTGTGAATTGTCCTTTTATGCTGAAAGAGACAAATCCGTACAAAACCAAGATATTTTCCCAAATATGCATATTTAGTATTATGAGGGGCAATTTAGAGATTTCACTTGCAGAACCCATTAGTAACTACCAACTTTTAGGCTTTGGAGTGGGATTTTGTACATTACAAGAAGGGGAGTTTTGATTTCTTCTTTTTGGAACACGAAGAGTGCATACATCATTTCTTCCTGTCTTCGTCTCAACGTATCTATACTTAAAAAGATTTTTTTCCCTTTCATCTTCATTCACTTTCTCGAGTTTCTTGAAAGAATAATCCAATATCCATCAATGGGTCGATTTTATCCCAGAATGAGCTTAGTTTAAAAGTAAAAATTTTAAAACAAAGGCAAAATCGATCTTTTATATTGGTCAAATATTAATTTTAATCACATATATCGTAAAATTCATAAATACTATAAACTTGTCAACTATTCATCTACTCAATTTTTAAAGAATTTTGCTGCTCAATGTACATCTTAGTTGTCATTCAATGAGATGTAAATATTTATGTCATTAATTGTTTTAAGTATTGTTAAAATCAATGACAAAAATATTAGTCACCTCCTAGTTTATGTGGCAATTACATGACCTTAAACGATAAACTCAATTAAATGAGTCCAATGAGGATGAATAACATTACTCCACACAATATCAACCAAATTGTGCCTATAGCTTCATTCTTTTTTAGAAGTAAAATTTAGGGTGTGTTTGAGCCACATTATTTTGAAAGAATGAATTTTGGAATAGTAGATCGATAGAAAGTTTGTGGTTGAAAAAGAAGGAAAAATTATAAATGTGATGTAAAATATTATTTTATTGAAGAATGTGTGGTTGAAAATGAGTAGAAAAATGAGAATGAAAATTTTAATGTGTATCAAACATGATCTTAGCAATAAAAATGAAACCCAAAGAGGCTCTTTAACAACTTTTCCCATTTTTCTCTCTTCTTCTTCTCGATTTTCTTGAACAAACAACTTGATGTCACATAAGTGAATCATTTTGATAACCATATTCTTTATGGAAATTACTTATCTTGGCACGGACTTAGCTCAAGAGTAAAAGGTCAAGATTGACTTATTTAAACGTTATCATGTTTCTTAACGATAGTAAGAAGGACGTGAAATCAAACAAGCCCTAGAAATAAAGTGAATTTAGTCATTGTTCCCATTTTGAGTACACACTTTGTAAAAGTAATTTTTTTTTTTTAAATAAAAATTGTGAGGTTACAAATAAGGATATTTTTAAAGTTTTAAGTGTAAAATTATTTAGAGAATACAATTGAAAATAAATTTTAAAAAATGGAACTCAAAAATAAAATTAAAAGCCAGCAAAATTATTTCTGGTTAGTATAATGCGTAACAAGTAAACCTGTCATCATATTCAGCCCATGTTTGGTCTCCATTATTGATAATTTTAATGGTGGGAGTATATTTTTTTTCGAAAAATAAGTGGTTAAAAGTGATTTTTTTTTTTTTGAATTGTGTGTAATATTAATTTATTAAAAATATATAATTGATAAAAATAGAAAGAAAAATAAATTATAATTTTAACGACGAAACGAGTGGCCTCTTTCTTTGCAGCATAAAAATAGCGACGAACCCTTAGGGTTCTTTGAAAGATCAATACGCCGTCACACGTATATATAACTCATAAGCTTATATCTCGTCACTCATCCTTTATAAACCCTCAAACCCCTCACCACTACTCGGCTCTACTTTTATAATTTTTAATCAGAACACACCCCCTTCGCTATTTTCTAGAAATTCAATGTGAATAAAAAAGGCCTACAATTTCTTAATTTTATGCCGAAACAAAGTGAAATTTTAGGGTATAATCATGGTGTTTGTTAGTTTTTTCATAAAAAAAAATGATTTTCTTGAAGCTTAATTGTCAAAGAATTGGTTTTTATGAGCTCAAAGCTTTGATTTTCAGGTTGTACATGCAGGTTTTGTAGGTTTAGTTTTCAGAATAAAAGCTGTATTCTTGAGAGCTTGCTGAGGCTTTTAGGGTTTGTGCGTTTTGGTGGGATTAGTTTAAATATCCTTGGTGGAAGGAGGATTTAGGTGTTGTGTAAGAAATGTTATCTGAACTTGATCGGAGACCAATGCTCAGAAACAATGAAAATTCCTTTGGCGATGAGTTGGAGAAGGAGATTGGTTTCTTGCTTCGTGAACAGCGGCACCAAGATGTTGATGCACGTGAAAAGGAACTGAATATGTATAGGAGTGGATCCGCTCCACCTACTGTCGAGGGTTCGTTGAAGGCAATCGGTGGGTTGTATAAACACGGTGATGTTGGTGGTGGCAGCAGCAGCGGTGGAATGGCCTTCCCTGAAATTGCTAGGAATAAGAGTGGTAATGGGTTCATGACAGATGAGGAACTTAGGTCGGATCCGCAATATTCATCTTACTATTACTCAAATGTCAATCTGAACCCAAGGCTGCCGCCACCTCTGTTATCCAAGGAGGATTGGCGGTCTGCCCAGAGGTTACAAGGAGGGAGTTCTGCAATTGGGGATGGAAGGAAGGTTAATAGGAGTGATAGTGGTGGAGGGAGACAGTTCACAATGCCACCAGGGTTCAATTCAAAGAAGCCAGAGAGCGAAAATGAGATGGATAAAGCCAAGGGTACAGTGGAGTGGGGTGGTGATGGGCTGATTGGTTTGCCTGGATTAGGACTAGGTGGTAAACAGAAGAGCCTTGCTGAAATATTTCAGGTGAATGCTTGCATAAATTTTGTCTATCATATAGGTTTGTTAAACCCTTTTCCTGGAGTTTTTATTTATTTATTATCTATGAGACTGAAACACTTTTGTTGCTCAAGTTTTTTTTTCTTTTCTACGTTACAGTTCCAGATTAACAATTTTTTAGTTGCAGTGTTATGTTTTGATCCTTGGCATTGTTTTGCATTTTTTACCTAAACATTGAATTCTATGTTCCTATTGAGAAATAATCTGTTTCACGCATGTTCTGGAAGATTATTAGCAAATTTTGTAGTACCTTTTCTGTGCAGTGTTACAATTATTAAACTTGACAATAATACTTGTCTGCCTGTCAATTTATAGTTTTTGCCTATGGATTGGATAATTTTTTTGTGACTAAACTTCACAAACTGTTTTTCACTCATAGGTTGTCTCAAATATTTCTTTATGTTATGAATTGATGCTCTATTTTAATAATTTTATATAGTCTTTCATTGTTGTATAAGAAGTGTAAGATTTAGACTGAGTCCCCTGCTGAGTGGGTTCAGCAGTATGCTGTACACTTCGCCACACAAATCACAGATATAGGGTAGAAAAATATCTGCTCTTTGTTGCCAAGTAAAGCTCTAGATCTTGCAATGTTTTACTTTGCTATTAACTTGTATCTTACCTGTGGACTAAGGCATGATTATTCTATTGGCATACCAAACATATAAATCCATTTTGAACTCATTTCTCCATTCTGTTTCCAAGATACTCTACATTTATTTTTATTTTTTATTTTTTTTTTGTTTTGCGAAATCTGATTATTTGTGTACTCCTAGTTAGGTGCTGATTCATAGTTTAACTGTATACTTCTGTTGAAAACAATCTTGGTATTTAATGATTTTGCTCCTAAGAAATTTGTTAGATTTGCATACACTCATCTTATTATTTCCCACTTTCAATTTCTAAGTGACAGGAACATTCACTTTAGTCTTATGTTTGGCAATGCTTGTTGAACATGAAATTGTACAAAAAATTTGTGTCTAATGGGGATCTATTGTGAGTGATGTAATAAGAAGAGTAGATAGGACAAGTTCTGTATCTAAAGAATAATTTCTTCGTAAAGGTTGTAATGGGGTTTACTTCAACCTTCGTTTCATACATATGAAAAGGTCGAGGTAATGAAAGGTGAAGCTCCTTTTAATTTCAACCAGTAGTCTTTTTGATAGCTTATCGCTCATAAGTTACTTGAAAAGACTTATTAAATGGGCAGAGCTCTCCTTAAATTGCCTGGCTTCTAGCTGTGTCCTCAACCCTATTGCACTTTCTGCTATAATTTTTCTATGAGGCCCATAAATTCTTTTCAGTTGCTGTTCCTTTTCAAAACTTTCAACTTGGGTCCATTGTAATTTCTATGTAGTACTTCAGTTAATTGGTTGAAACGAGTCTGTATAGTTAAAACTTGCTCCTCCATTTTTCAATTTTTGAATCAGTGTATAGTTCTCATTTGCCTCTTCCTATATCGGAGAGATATACGTTATGGTTTTTCTGTTTATAATACTGAATAGATAGCAATTTTATGCATCAATTTATACACAACCTAAGAATTTATGTTCTTTGAAAATATTAATGTGCATTGCGTTATTGTTTGTGTTGTACAATATCATTTGCATTGTTTATAAATATATACTTCCTGTTTTCACTAATGATAAATGTGTCATGTTATTAGCCTTGGGTGATCTATTTCTGACTCCATCAATCCAAATCTAAGCTTAAACATCGAGACTACGATCTTCCTTGGTTTAAGTTGTTAAGAAAGTGTTATGTAATCTTACCTAAGGCTTGCATGCGATACATCGTAGGATAATAATTTTTGAACTCAGTTAATAATTCTGCAGTTAGGTCTTCTTGATGCATCCTTCTCATTTTTGAGTTATCACATTCTTTTATGTGATCTATATTATCTCTACAATAGATTCCTATTGAGTTAAAAGAGATAAAAATAGTACTGATTACCTTAGTTTTCAGCTGTAATGTAATTCGGCGTATGTTCTGCCCTTCCTTCCCAATCATGTCATAGTCATGGAAAGTCATAATATTGGTATTTGTTTTGAACTCCCCCTTTACCTGTGTGAAGATGAATGCATATTTCTTTCGCGGCGTTCTTTGTTGATCTTAGTTCTTGATATCCGTGCAGGATGACTTGAACCGTGCAACTCCCATACCTAGATACCCTTCTCGCCCCGCAAGCCGTAATACATTTGATGAGAATGCTGATACCTTAGCTTTAGCTGAATCTAAGCTTCCTCACATCCGTCAAGATTTGACAGCTTCAGACTCGTTGCGCTCTACTTCAAATATTCAGAGCTCATCTGCATATTCTTATGCTGCTGCTTTGGGTGCTTCCTTGTCTAGAAGCTCTACACCTGATCCACAGCACATTGCAATGGTTCCTAGTCCTTGCCTTAACCCTATTGGAGAAGGTAGGGTAGGCAATTCAGAAAGGAGAAGCATTAACAGTCCCAATTCATTTAATGTCATATCTTCCCACCAAAATGGGTCTGTAGATCTGGTAGCTGCTTTGTCAGGCATGAACCTTTCAAATGCTGTGCTAGATGAGGACAATCATTTGCCTTCTCGGATTGAACAAGATTTTGATGACCAAAAAAATTACCCCTTCAGTCTGCCGGGAGGGCAGAATAACACGAATCAGCATGCATTTCCCAAGAAATCTGAAACTGGGCAGTTCAATATGACTTCTGTACCTCAGTCAACGAAAATAATGCCTTCTAACCCTGGTTGGAGCAATGGTGGTGATGTGGATATCAGCAACTCCTCTTTCCAAGCTGAGCTATACAGAACTGGTGTTTCTTCTAATAATTCATACCTGAAAGGGTCTTCTACATCAGCTGTTAATGGTGGTGGTGGCAGCAGCCTATCCTCTCAATATCAGCATTTGGATAGTCCAAATTTATCTTATTTAAGTTATGGTTTAAGTGGCTATCCCATGAGTCCAATAGCAAACCAACTTGGCAACTCTAATCTGCCACCTCTATTTGAGAATGCTGCTGCTGCATCTGCTATGGCTGTACCTGGGATGGACTCAAGGATGCTGGGGGGATCAAATTTTGGCACTGCTAACTCTGAAGAGAACCTCAGCCGGATGGGAAATCAGATGGCTGGTAGTGTGCTGCAGGCACCTTTCATTGATCCAGTGTATCTTCAGTACTTGAGGACAGCTGAGTATGCTGCAGCTCTTAGTGACCCTTCTGCAGATAGAAGCTACATGGGTAATTCATACATGGACTTGCTTCAGAAAGCTTATCTTGGCACCCTATTACCGCCACAAAAGTCACAATATGGTGTTCCATTGGTTGGAAAGACCAGTGGTTCTAGTCCTCATAATTACTATAGTAATCCTGCATTTGGCATTGGGTTGTCGTATCCCGGAACTCCCCCTGTTATTCCAAGTTCTCCTGTAGGACCTGGTAGTCCTATGCGACATGGAGATTTCAACATGAGATTCCCTGGTGGAGTGAGAAATATGGCTGGGGGTATGATGGGAACCTGGCACTTGGACAACTTGGAGAACAGATTTGCTTCCACTTTGCTGGAGGAATTTAAGAGCAATAAAACAAAATGTTTTGAACTTTCTGAGATTTCGGGTCATGTTGTTGAATTTAGGTACGTATTTCTCAAGAATAGTCTTTTCACCTTATTATTGCTGAAACCTTATATTTTCTTACCTTTACACGTCTGTTATCAGTGCTGATCAGTATGGAAGCCGATTCATACAGCAAAAACTTGAAACGGCCACAGCAGAGGAGAAGGGCATGGTTTTCCAGGAAATTTCTCCTCAATCTCTTACTCTGATGACTGATGTGTTTGGTAATTATGTAATCCAGAAGGTACCAGCACTTCTTCCCTTTATTAGTTTATATTTACAGTTGTCTACATTTATACGCACAGATAAGCTCTTAGCCTTTTTAGACTCCATTGTTTTGTTTGTTGATACTAATTTTATTTTCTCCCAGTTTTTTGAACATGGAATGGCAGCCCAGAGGAGAGAATTAGGTAGCAAGCTTTTGGGGCATGTACTTACACTTAGCCTTCAAATGTATGGTTGCCGGGTGATACAGAAGGTAACATCAGATTTACATCTTATACGACTTTTCTGCTTTCTGTATTAGATCATGCTTCCTCCTTGTGACATGTTATTTCTCCAGAGGACCTATTTCATATATTTTCATTGATACTTTTGGAATTTGAATCGTATACTTATTATAATAAACTACTATATGTTGAACAGAAGTTCTGATTTTATGGATATCTAATTCGTAAATCCTTTGAAAACTTAGGCTGTTGAAGTTGTTGATGTGGATCAGAAGATCAAAATGGTGGAAGAGCTTGATGGACATGTCATGCGTTGTGTGCGTGATCAAAATGGTAACCATGTCATCCAAAAATGCATCGAATGCATTCCGGAGGAGCATATACAGTTTATTGTCTCGACATTTTTTGACCAAGTTGTCTCTCTTTCTACTCATCCATATGGGTGTCGTGTGATACAGGTTACATAACATCTTACTATACTTTAGCTTTTTACCTATTTTATTTTGCTCTTTTTTAAAAAATATATATTAATAAATTTGATAGTGATGTTTTATTCTTCACAGAGAGTATTGGAGCACTGTCAGGATTCAAAAACCCAGTGTAAAGTGATGGAAGAGATTCTAGGGTCCGTAAGCATGTTGGCACAGGATCAGTATGGCAATTATGTCATTCAGGTTTGCAAATTTTTTTTTTTGAGAATATCAGTTTATCGGCATAAATATTGTTAGCATGTTGGCATTGTGTCTACATTGCGGAGTTTTGTTTAGAAATATTTGAAGTTGAATATGCTGTATCAAAAGTTTTGTTAAGGTTAAAGATGTATAGATTTCTCATTCTCATTTCATTGGCAACATAGAGTTTTCTCACATCCACTTGAGTGCCTTTTTTCCCTATTACATGAACTCTCGTGCTTGTTCCATGGAGAAAGCAGTTATCCTTCAGTTGGTTCATTTTTTCTTTGAGTAATGCTATTCATCATTAATATAATCGTCATTGATTTATGTAGCAGTCATCCATTGATTTACTGTCCAGTGGAGTTGTGGTACATTTTAATGCACTCGATAATTAATCAGTGGCATTGCCTCGACCGATGATCGCTATGGATGATGAATAGCATTATTCTTTTTCTTTTGTTTTTCTGTACTCGTTATTTCTTTGGAATTGGTGTGCTCAACATTTTCTAAGTCTACATCTTGCCAGTTATCTGTTTATAGGTCAATACAAATTTGTCACACCAAGCGATAAACCGTCCACCCCTGTTCCCTCGGCCAAATATGAATGCACGAAACTGAAGTAGATGATAGTTACTTCAAGATTGTTTTATATGCTTGTTTAATTAACTATACTTCATTGAAGTAGTTCTAATAAACTGGAGTTCGCAGCACTTCTGGAGATGCAACTGCCTAGTTTTGATGATATATTATCAATCAGTCTTTTAATGTGATAATGACGTGTGTGCTAAACTGAAAAACTGTGCCTTTTTTTTTGGTGAATTAAATTGTGGGTTCTGCATCCAGCTACTTGATCAGTCATATTTCTACATTAGAGCTTAATATGAAAATGCTCGGTTCTTGTTCGGTCCAGGTAAAGCTTTCAATAATTATTGTTCATTTTCTTGTTATATAGCATGTGCTGGAGCATGGAAAGCCATGCGAGAGATCTACTATAATCAAGGAATTGGCTGGGAATATAGTTCAAATGAGCCAGCAGAAGTTTGCTTCAAATGTTGTTGAGAAATGTTTAGCTTTTGGTGATCCTGATGAGCGCCAACTCCTGGTGAATGAGATGCTTGGATCAACTGATGAAAATGAGCCTCTTCAGGTTTGATGTTTGGCTATTTTAATTATAATTGTTGCATATATAAAGAATTTCCTCATAAAGGACACTTATCCCGTGCTCTTGGTGAAGAAGTTAGAGAAATAAATAACTCTCTTAATAGCCTGACATTATTCTTATTGGAAGCTCTTGATGCTCTGTGTTGGTAATACTGTACTTCCATTGCATATAGTGATCTCTTTATTTCATGACATCCTTGTGTTGTGGCTTTCGATTTCTGCATTTGCTTCTGAGTTAGCTAGGTCTGTAATAATTGGTTGGTGCATCTTTCAACTCCATCATTTCTTTTTTCTCAATTTAGATTAGTTTTTCCCAATCATTATTTTAAATAGCACGCAACACTTCTTTCAACTTCCATCAATATTACTTCTTTCTCAATTTTGAAGTCTTCATTAAGCGCTTTGAAGCTTGTCTTGAGTGCCATTTGTCAAAGGTTACGTATCAATTTATTTAGGCACACAACCTTACGGCATAAGACGACGATGAGGAATGTGCTCTTTTGTTTTGGCCTTAGTTTTTTGTGCTGGTATTTTTCGGAGATCAGAATTCTTTAAAGGGTTTCTTGAGCTATAATAAAGACAACCTAACCCTAAAAACCAGTAAGAAAGTTGGAGAAGAGGGATGGGGAGAGAAAGTGAAGCAAGCATACCCTAGCCTCCTACAACTGAAATTTGATAAACTTTTCTCCCAAGTGAAGTTGCAATTTTCCAATGATAGACAACTGGTAGGTAACAAGACTCAAGGAACCAAACTTACCTTTTTTTTCTTTTATATATATATATATATATATAAATATATTTTTTTTTTTCTTTTTTCCTCTGTAGTTATGATTNTATATATAAATATATTTTTTTTTTTCTTTTTTCCTCTGTAGTTATGATTAAGGGAAAGTGATAAGACACCATTGCCATTGCAATTGGATGATAAGGAAAAAAACAATGGAAAGAAGCTTATCTTGATGAGGAGGACAATATGGGAAGACACCATTTCAAGTGGACAGTGAGGAAAAAGGATAGTAACTGATGGTAACAAGAAGGATCATAAGGGAATCAAGTATATTGATGGTTTCCTGGAATATTTTTAGGCTTTTTCTAGTTTTAGTCGTGGTTTATCAATTTTATTATGTTGTTATGTGATTATTTTGATGGTTTGTTATTCGATACCAAATTGATCTTTTTTTCACAAGTTAGATTTCTAATTTTTTCTAACTTCTTTATATTATGGTTAATAGTTTTTTACAAGGAATTGTTTAATTGGTTCATGTTGAAGGTTACACCTCAGTATCCAATTAAGCGGTTTTGAACATTGGTCCAATTGATTATGGTCTTCTATGAGACCGAATGGTGATGAGAAAGCATTTTGATCTACCTACGAAGTACGTGAATCTTGAATCTAGAGTGCTAAAAAGTTTGCAAGGTGTTACATTATTGATTGGAATTTGGTGGTAGAAAATTGAGAATGTTAATTTGAATCACAGAAATATTGGAAGATCTGAGGGTCCTTATTCTGTACTATTCATCACTTTTGGCCACTGTAGGGTTTATAAAATTATTAAATATCTTGAAAACCTATAATTTTTATCTGTGCAATCCGACATATTTTTAAATTATAATTTTTTTACATCCAGGCTATGATGAAGGATCAATTTGCGAATTACGTTGTTCAAAAAGTACTTGAAACTTGTAGTGACCAAGAGCGTGAACTGATACTGTCTAGAATAAAAGTTCATCTGAATGCATTGAAGAAATACACATATGGGAAACACATCGTTGCTCGTGTAGAGAAACTTGTTGCTGCTGGGGGTATGATCTTCTTTCCTTTACTTGTGCATACATATCGATTGCCTTTCAAGAGGAATTCATATATTTGAGCGTCCAAGGAAATTTTCATGCAAGTGTACTTGGTGCGGATGTTTGGTTAAGCTTAAAAGTGTCTACTTATATGAAATAACTTGTTTTAAACTAAATGATTTGTATAATTGGTTAAGAGCTCGGAAATATGCAAGTTACTTATGACTGTAAGGTAACTTTCAAAATATGTAACCGCTTTACTTAAAAGTAAGATATACAAGTGTGAAAACTAAAAGTTACACGAGTAACTTTTACTTTGAAGTTTAGCCAAATACGCTGTGAATCTTTCCTCAGTAACGGTAGGATGAATCCTGATGGTTTATGGCGTAAAGTACTTTTCACTGTGCTTGTCAATTCGTATGTATAGACGTCAGAAAGATGTTAAGGATTGGAAATGAACTGTGTAATTTATGTTTAATATGTAGTATTGGACAAAACTCGACACACAGTAAACAAGATTTTATCTTCATCCTTAATACTCCTACCGTTTTATCTTCCCCGTCAAACATGTCACTATAACATGTTATTTCAATTTTTTGCAGAAAGGAGAATTGCTCAATCCCTTCACTCCGCTTAGATGCCATAGGAAAAAGGTTGTACAGCTAACCGAGGATAGTTTGAGCTACCTCGCTTCCTTCTATTTCTGCTGGGCATTGTGCTCTGGCCAATACCTTATCTGCGAGGAAGGCATTAGAGGATTTCAAATAAACTTGTTGCCTGTACTTAAAAACTGTACATTGTGTAGTTTAAGTTTATACATAGATTCTAGTAAGCTGAGGCTCGGAGGTTAAATGTTCCCGATGCCCGTGCAGTTTTAAGATGACAATACAAGTTCCAAGGTTGTAAAATGACAAAAGGGAAGGTAGTTTACATTGCGACGACGTGACTGTACAAATTATGGCGTATGGAGAGTTGGTTTTATCGGTGAGGCCAGGATATAACGTCAACTGTTATCTGAATTTTTTATTATGTGGTCAAGTACGCATTGGGTTATTTTAGATTGTCCATGATTTCATTTTCTAATTTAACCAGGAATTTCATTATGTATGGAATTAGGGACCATTTCAAGGTCAACATGGTCCAGTTTTGGTAGATGGACGTAGAATTTAACTATTGACCTCGGCAAAATGGGGCTTTAAAATGAATAGAACTTATCAGAAGCTTAGGGCTTGTTTGGCCGGATTTTTACTTTTATTTTTTTGTAGATGAGTTTTTTAAAGAAGCTATCGAGGGTCAACTTCTGTTGGTTTAACTGGACAAAAGAATTTTTTTCGTACAGAATTGAACATAGCTTCTCAGTTTTGAAAGAAATTTTTTTTTTTTTCAAAAATTCTCAAATGAGTCTTAATAGGCCTATGTGATTTTATAGGAATTTATTCGTTATTTATTTATTTATTTATCTAGAAATGGACAATTACTGGCAAAGATATCTTCTCGTTACAAAATAATTTGATATTGAATTGCCTTAAATAAATATTTTCCAAGTCCCAGAAGGAAAATTTCTTAAAAATATCAACCATAACACAAAATTTAGTGTTGAAGCTGAGTCGAGTTTAGACGTTGTGCGTTGTTGGTACTGAACCCTTCTAAAATAATTGATCAATTGGTCTCTGTCTGCCTATGCAATTAACTTCAAAATTATTTTAAAGAGTTCTGCCATTTATTTAAAGCTTTTATCAGTATTCATCTCCTCCCTCAGATATGAATGTTTGGGCTGACGACTTGTATAAGCGCCTCAACAGTCGAAATTACCCACAAAAACTAAAACTCGCAAGTTCAGTCGATCCTTGGCACCATGAATAGTAGAAAAGACACCTACGACTATAAGCTTTTTTGGTTAGCAATATTGGACAGTACAATAGACACGGTCTTAACTTACCATGAATGTCTAATGGTACTCATCAAGCACTTTTGAAACATAGGATGGGATTATGGGAATTTATTTACATGTTGTAGATTGAGCTGTTATAATACAAGGACAATACTAGTAAATATATGAGGACAGAGAGAAATTATTCTGAAAAGTGTTCCTTGGAAACAATTCAAAGAACAGTTGAAAAAGAGAAAAAAAAAGAGCCTAAAGGAGTCCAGAAAAAAATTAGAAATTGTTCGTGGAGGGTGCCAAAATCAGAAAGGTAATTAAACTATTCAAGATAGAAGCTTGAGATAGTGTAGCTGTCAAGTATTTAGTTGCTTCAGATCTTCGAGTAAATCTAACAATAAAGCGAATGGAGTGACAAGAAACAATCATAAGGCTGACGCCAATTTACATTGGAAAAGGCACAGCTTCTAGTTCTATGAGCCAGAGGGAGAATAATCAAATGTATGAATTATCTTCTCTACGAATGTGATTTATATTTTGGTCCTTCTAGTCTCTAATTTGGAACAGAGATGTAATTGATTCAAACAACCTGATCCTCTTCCCTAGAGATCTCTAACGATGTCCCCCAGCCCTACACATTATTTAGGAATTCTTGACGGTATCAAGCTAGACCACATGTTCTTCCTTAATATCACTATTCAACACCAAAGAATTTCCTGCATGTTCTAGTGCTCGAATAGCATAGAGACTGAACGACTCTTATGAAATTATGTCAAACTTCCACATATCATGTGTAAGTAGGAGACATCTCTATATTTTTTTCCGAGGAATATCAATTGTCCTTAATATAGTGTATTATGAGAAGAACAAGTTGGGAAGATCTTAAGTAGTCTACCAAAAGAAAGAATACTTGAGATTAGACCGTTAAGATACTGAAGAAGACAATCATTTCGAGACTAATGGAAGATAACCTCATTGAAATCTATTGATTTATAAAATCGACTCAGAAGATTAACCTTTAGAAGCTACTGATGACAACATAGATTTGAACTGTTACGATCCGACATCTATGCCCAAATTGTTAACTTACGTACTGTCCGTTATGGGACGTCTCACGAATTTTTATTGCAGTCCCAAGATTCGAACCCTTGACCTTTTCCTTAAGAATGAATTCAATAGACCCAATACAAAGTCATATATTTATTTCTGTAACACTCAGTCTTGACATTGCAATCATTCCAGATACAATTAAGAAAGTTTCTTTCCATAGCACTGCAAAAGAATTGAAGCTAAAAACCAACTAATAAAGCTTCAATTGCAAATTCATGTTTGCTAAAAAGCTACGAAATTAATGATCAGTGTTTGCCAAAGGCTGTAGCAAGCTTACTTCAAAATGTGCATTTGTTTACTCTGCATCATCAAATTCTTCAATCTTTTGCCCAAAACCTCTGGGCCCAGCTCTAGATCTAGCTCCAATTTTACCTTTTTTACCACTCTTCTTCTTCCTAGCAGCCTCTTCTTTCTCAAATTTATCTCTCTCCCTTTTCTGCAAGAAATCTGTCACAGCTATGTATATTACCTGAGAAGTCCAAAGCATTCAGAATTAATAACAAACCCCTTGTCCAAATATCAAATTCATCTAAAAATAATAATATCCAAGTGAAATTTACCCCAATTGTAAGAATGGCTAAACCGATGAAAGCAGTGAAAAGAAGAGCTGATATTACTGTAGAAACACCATCATCGCTTGTGGAGACTACTTCTTGCAAATTCTCTTCTGGTGTGACTTCTGATAGCAAATAATTTCCATTTACAGCAGAAAATCTCCAATTTCTTATGGGTTTTAGAGAAACGGCACTTGATGAATTTCCAGAATTCAAAATTCTTGTCGATATCTGAGTAGATGGAAATCCAAAAAATGGGTTGTTTGATGGAGAAATTGAATGGTGGGCATTGGTAACATGAAAGGTTTTACGCTTGAGAATCAAAGAGAGAGCTGGAGGAGATGATAAAAGGGCAGATGATGCCGCCATTTTCATCTGCTAATTCTTGCTGCTACCACATCTTCGATCCTCCTCCAAAGTGTAGCCGTACTGTAACGTGGGTATGGGATAATGTCACAGGGTTATCTTTTCACATCTAAAGAATAGATATGTAGAGCGTTTTGATAAGGGAGTCTTGAGTGCATGGTTGGCAGGGTGTCGAGTGGATAAGTTGCTTGTCGATTCGGCTCGTTTGTGGTCAAGGAGACGAGCTGCAAGCGCAAATCGAATAGTCAAATGGTTCATACGAGTTCACTCGCAAGCTGAACGAACTAGCTCGAGCGCATGGACAGACTTGTGAGCCGCTGCTAGGCGAGCCTAGCCCTACATTTTGCTACATTTTAAAATTCAGATTTGAACTTAAATTTTTTTCCTTACATTGCAACTTTTTTTATCTATGACTCTTAAGAAGGTCACACATCTTCTACTCTCAAATCACATTTTGTTTCCTGTTTTCATAACTTGCTTATTAATATACCACTTCGAAATAGAATTTTTCACTATCTAATCTCTATTTCTATATTTATTGTTTGCATTATAATATTACATAATTCACGTAATGACTAACTCATCATCATCCTTCATACCAAAAGAATTTATTCAATTTCTTGACAAACTTTTGAAAATTCGACAAAAAATGGTTTGAAGTGTTATGACGCTCGGTAAGAAGAAATAAAAATTATTGTTCCTCATAAGCTATGGTGATAATATTTCTTAAGCCTTTGATGCTATATTTTTGTTGACCTTAATTGGTTCGCATATTTGATGACATTAATTTTGATGGTGATAATTTGACTCTTTTAAATAATTTTTTTGCTATTAAAACATTACATTGGATGAACCTAATCATCACGTATCACAAATTACTGCAAATTTATTACAAGATTAATTTGGTTAATAAAAAATTAGTTTATATTGTACTCCATATATGGTTAACAATAATGTTTTACGGTCTGCAACAATTTTTTTTTCTTTTTCTTTTTGTCCTGATACAGTATTTGAATATAATTGTTATGTTAAGCCTTTAAAATCGATTATAAAATCTCATGCTCATATATTGGAGGTTCCTTCGATAAATTGGGGAGTATGAAATCGGAAATATGGAAGCGTAAACGTCACTTTCAGTGCACTTTTCCTCATGTTCTCCAAAACAATATTGATTGAATTTAATTTATATTTTTGCATAAAATTTTGAATGAAATTATAATAATCTTAGAACTTTGATGTGTTATAGAAACAAGATAACTACTTTTCTCGTCAATTTCAAAATGAAGTTGTTTTTAACTAGTGATTATTGAAATATATGCATTTTTATTTTATGATGTAAAATATATTTTCGTCTTCTATGCAATGTGAATCCCATTTTCCTAATTTAAATTATGTTATACCCTCAATATTAAGGGTTGCTTTAACCTTATTATTATTATTTTTTGATAACCTTGGGTGTTCGGGCCAGCTTGCGCATACCTCAACTAATCTCACGAGGTCCTGAAGTTAACGATCGAATAAACCTCCAGTGGTCCTGAGGACCATTGGTTGCTTTAACCTTCTTACAATGTAATGGGGAAGATTCTCCATTATTTCTAGATGTGTCGCAATATAAAATACATTGAAAAATCATTGGTTTCAGTTACTTCAAATTAGAATTGTGTAATTCGTGGATATATTTAGGCCAAGTAATTGGCACGTAGGTGTAGACACACAAGCCCAAAAAACAAGGCAGCAGTGGAGCCTGTCGAGGTAGCAAGTGGATTTTGGAGAGCAGAAATTGGGATGGCTATATTCACGTGGCCCTTGATGGCTTGCATCAGGTTTGAATCCGTTTGATGGGATAATACCGTCAGTTGGCATGTGTTCTGAGATTCATGCACATATCAATTTTGTTTGCCACTGTGCGACTCAAGTATCCCCCTTCTCAAGTTTGCAGTTCCTCCCTCCTCGTCCATTCTTGCAAACCTATTTCTATGTAAATCTGGAATAAACAAAATTCACCTAGTTACAATAAGATCATGGGTGAAGAAGTGATACGGGTGACGGAGTGGGAGGCTGGGCTCCCCACCGACGACGATTTGCCACCCTTATCCCAGTCTTTGATCCCACCAGTATTGGCCATGGCTTTCAAAATCTCTCCGGAGCCACCCTATACATTGCTGGACGCATGCCTCCCAGGACACCCTCTCCTCCCTTCGTGGTCCTCCTACTCATGCACTACGACCACAAACGCCACCCCCAGCGGCTGCTTCAATTTCAAGCATTTTATAGACGAGAAGAATGGTAATCATCGTCCACTGGCCGTGTGGGATCACGAGATGGCAGAAGCGAAGCATGACGACCTAGGCACCAAAAAAGGATCTGACCCCAAGAAGGCCCACAAGATGGAGTCCGCGGAAGCTGCGTCCGGTGCCGGCACCACCGCCATTGAGAACTGTATGGATGATCAGTCTGTGGACGCGAAGGCTATGAAGATGGCGAGGCTCGTGTGGACCCCGCAGCTTCATAAGCGTTTCGTGGAGGTTGTAGCCCACTTGGGATTGAAAAACGCGGTGCCAAAGTCGATTATGCAATTGATGAATGTGGAGGGATTGACTCGAGAAAAAGTAGCGAGCCATTTGCAGAAGTATAGGTTGTATGTTAAGAGAATGCAGGGATTGTTGAATAAGGCCCCCTCGGCCTCTGATAAATTTATCCCCTCCATGACCGTGCCTCCCCACAGCTTTAACGAGTCATCCAGTGGTGGGGCCAATGGTTCTGGGCCTTCTGGCCACAAGAACGGGAATTCTAGTGGCGGTGGTGATAAAGAGAATCACGTCGGCATGCAAATTCCGATGCTTTACCCTCCACCCTCCCTGCAAATTCTACCAATGCCAACGATGGGAATGGGGTACACTGCTAACAGACGCGAGCAAATGAGAATGCCAGTGGGGAGTATAAACTCACCTAGAGGGTTTCCTGCCTACGAAAATCATTCTCATCATCATCATTATCAGCAAAAGTGTAATAGTAAATTAGTATGATTCAGCAGCATAGGGACTGGTCTGGGAACAGGCAAAATACTGTCATCGGTAACTCCAAATGATTTAGTAGTAGTTGGAAGGACATTGAACAATAGAAAATGGTGAGATGTTTTTGCAGTAGTGAGTTTTAC
Organism: Fraxinus cuspidata; assembly: GCA_903798385.1. Classification (NCBI taxonomy): domain Eukaryota; kingdom Viridiplantae; phylum Streptophyta; class Magnoliopsida; order Lamiales; family Oleaceae; genus Fraxinus; species Fraxinus cuspidata. The sequence goes on from CAIGRP010099146.1 coordinate 33,620, forward strand.
ATGTTACATGTTACATCTTTCAAAGCTTAGCCAAACTGGCTCTGAGTGGTTCTTTGTTCTGCATTGCACTCTTCCTGAGGTATTCCTTTCACAGATTATGTTCATGGAATACTTTTGCTATCAAATTTAACTTTTTCTTTTGAGCAGTTCTTTCACTAACTATTTATTAATATATGGCTGTGTACTATTGCTCTTTAGATTTTCTTTCCTCAGTTTAGGAGCCTCATTTTTACGAGAACTTGGATGAGAATTCACTAATTCCCGAGAACTGTAAATTGCGTTCGAACAGCAGATTTCTTTTGTTTCTCAGTCACAGTCCTAGAAATATCTGCTCAAATTCAATGACACGTTTTTGAAATATCTCGGTTTGCAAGTTCTGGCTTCTGTTTGCAACTCCTTTAACATTTTAATCCAGTTACAGAGCATAGCAAGAAACTGATCTTTGAGATCATTAGAATGTGAATTTGAAATCTTAGTTGTTTTACATTTTTCTCTGTGCCAGGCAAATAAGAAACAACTCACCATCTCTTTTGACTGCAAGGATTTAAATTGTACATTACAGTTTATGCAACTTTCAGGATTTATCGTGTGAAGCCACACGTTTGATGATTTCAGATGTCTTTGATGGCTCACTTTAATGTTCTGAGTAATTAAAGATGACTTAAACAGCAGAAGTGGCGCGATTAGATGAGAAAGAAGCATCTATTGTGGGATATCGATCTTGGTGCTTCTTACATATTTTTCTCATGTACAAATTGTGGATTTTTTCCTTGCTTTGTCCATGGTTTGAATTCTGTTAGTATGTACTAATACAAGAACCAGAAACTTAGTTTGGCAGCTTAATTTTTTGGTACCCAACCACTTAGAATTTCTGTTTTGCCTTTTTCCTCTGTAAAGATTGAGTTCTAACGATTAGTCAAATTATATTCAATGTTTCAACGTTAACCATGAAAAACAACAAGAAAATAAGACAG
>CAIGRP010099150.1:0-15699 GCA_903798385.1 Fraxinus cuspidata
TGCGTGGACTTCTATCTCAAGCCAAATTTCTTTAAAACACGTTCCTTGTCAAGATTAGGTTTTTGACCAACACAATATATAGTCCCCCAAGTCCAAGTATAGATATTGAAATCATATTTGGAGTTCGAAGTTAAACTTAATTCTCGCGTATCCTTATGGAATGCTGAAACACCGAAGCTCCACACGTTGCCGAAATTTCCTTGTTGAGCCGAAGTAGGGAAAGGCTGAACTGCTGAAGCTCTAGTTTTGAAAATAACTGAATTTTGCTTGTTGAGCCGAAGCATGGAAGGATTGAACTGCTGAGGCTCTTGTTTTGTAAATAGCTTAAATTTGCTTATTGAGTTGAAGGAGGTGAGGGATGAACTGCTAAGATTCTTGTTTTGTTGTCAATAAAGTATGCTTTTGAGAATTATGCCAATGATTTTATGTTTTGTACATTANTGAATTTTGCTTGTTGAGCCGAAGCATGGAAGGATTGAACTGCTGAGGCTCTTGTTTTGTAAATAGCTTAAATTTGCTTATTGAGTTGAAGGAGGTGAGGGATGAACTGCTAAGATTCTTGTTTTGTTGTCAATAAAGTATGCTTTTGAGAATTATGCCAATGATTTTATGTTTTGTACATTACCAAGGAAAGAAAACTAAGGCGTTTCAACTTCCAATATATGTACAACAGTTACATATTGAATGCGCAATGATGGCCACGCAGCTGTAAGTTTAGATCCACGCGCCGAGACTCGTGTATGAGAGATACGCATTAATCTGATGCATTAATAACAAAAACTATTTGAATTCAACGCCTCAGATGAAGTTAAAAATAGACGTTTCTAACGAAGTATATCTAAACCCAATGGCTGAGCTCGGTCCTTTCTTCCTATAAAAGTCAAAATCATAGTCCTTGTATTAGTTTTTTACCTTTGCAAAAGTCTCCAAATTTCTCCAGCAATTGAAAAACTTTTCTGGTCATTCTGTTCTTCGATGACATCGTATTCCTAGAGCTTCTCTTCATATAGGTAATTTCCTTGAAACTTTCTGTCTACATAAAAAATCCTTGAGCCTCTATTTGGTCTTTGATGGTAGGTCTCCAATGCCTTGACGGGGTCTTAAGGATCCACGGGGAAGCTTTCTAGCTCCTTCACTGATGCTGCTCAAGATTCAAACTCAATAATACAAGAATCCAATTCGTCGTTCATGACCACCTACTCAAGGGCATCCGTCATCTCGACGTCTTCTTGACTAGAATTTTGGTCTCCTGGGGCGTCCACCATATCAACGTCCATTAGCACCACATTGACATCCCTGAGTTCAGCTTTTCTTATTGAGTTCATGTAGCATTCCATTGCTCCTTTTTGGTCATCCCAACTGTGGCAATCCCATGTTTAGTAGGGAACTTCATGCATAAGTGGTGAATAGAGATGACAGCCCATAAGTCCTTTAAGGCGCTTCTACCTAGCACCTCATGATAGATTGACCTATCATCTACTATCAAAAATTCCATGAAGTTCAAAGCTATCTGGGATGGCTCTCCCATTTCCACAGCATGGGTTATTTTCCCCCTTGAAATGATGTTATCACCGGTGAAGCTGTACAAGGGGGTTGTGATGGGGTTTACCCATTACAGGCCACAACGGCCCTAGCCACAAGGACATCACAATGAGGGAAGTATACACCATCGGCATCTTCCTGAGTAAAGACTATAGGTGGTAATTGCCTTCGGAACTACTATTCACTATGTAGTTAGTCATTGGATGGTCCTTGGCTTTTCTAGCATAGTTCCTCTATGAGTTCCTTGTATTGCCCCCAACGCAGAGTCCTTCAAAAATTGTATCGATTTCATGGATAAGAGAGCTTTCCATATTGGTCGGGGAATTTCTACGTTGTCGTTGTGCCTCCCAAATAATCGCGGTCCCTCCGTCGTGGGGATTGATCCCGACGAGAGGATCTAGCCTCTTCACACCTAAGCCTTTGATCCTGCTTAAGCGGGGGCATGTCTCTAGGAGGACGATCATTTCTTTGGTTGTTTCGTGTGCCCACCTGCCTAAGGTGTTGGGTCATGTCTCTACAGTCTATTGTGTCATGACTGTAGGAATGGTGACAAGTGCAATATTGAGGGGCGTTCGGCCTTTTCGTTGGTTCCGAATCCCGTCCTCTATCTCTCCCTCTTTAGGGGGCCAATTGTCCGGATCTAGTTTGTCTCATATTGGTTTCAAGGATCACTTCCTCGTAGGCCAGAATGGGCACCACATTCAACATGGTTGTGGCAAGTGCTTGCCCAGAATTGGAAACTTCATTACCAACCTAATTCCATTGTTGATCCATTAGGTGAGAGGTGGATTCTCTCCCACACCTCCTCTATAGGGGTTGAAGGCCTCTGTTAGCTCTATTTCAGTGATCGATCAACTCCTTATTGTTGATCTCATGTCTCATCATTTCCAATAAGGCGTCTTAGCTGGTAGGTCCTGGTTCTGTACATCCCTCCAAAAGAGGGTGTTCATGTTTAGCCCACCTCGTAGTGCGAATAACGCCTCCCAGTCGATGACTTACACGCAATATGTCATCTTGTTAATAAAGCAGGCCAAAAAACTCTTCAATGTCTCCCCGGATTGTTGCCTCATGTCTTGGAAACGTTGGATATGAGTCTTTCCTTAATCACATCGAATTATTTCAAGAACATACTTTTGAACTCTGGACAACTCCTAATACTTCTTGGGAGTATCCTACTAACCAAATTTCGGTTACCCTACTTAAAGTAAATGGAAAGCTCTACACTTGACGGCGAGGGTGGCACTTTTTAAACTCATATGTGTTTTGTAACTGTTCAAATGCTTAGCTGGGTCGCCTCTTCCATCATACTTCCGTATTTTTGGCAATACATAATGACTCGGAACAGGAGCATTTCTCAGTTCTTGTGAAAAAAGATAATTTAGGTCGTCGTCATCAAGTTCACAAGATCTTTAGGTTCATTCGAATCTTCCTCTTTATCAGCCTAAAATCTAGGCGAATGATGAAATGGTCCTGCCTGATTTCTTACCATCTCTTCCCTCTTGTGGCGCTTATTTCTAGACGGGGCATCACCTAAGGCATATCCTTGCCTTTCTTCCGATGGCTGGGTCGCGGGAGGTGGCGGTTGAGACCTGTTCCTAGGTATGGGAGGTGGCTGGGATGGCCTATGCTTGGTTCTCGCGGGGCTGATTTTATCATTATCAAACAAACTAACAAACCTTTGCAGCATGTGTTTTGGCTCATATTCAGGACGAAAATTATCCTCCATGTCAACATAACTCCAGTGGGTTGACCAAAAACATAGTTTGAGGAAATATCAATCCCCACTTCCCTTTCAAGGGGGCTAACTTCCCTAGCCCGCCTGGGAGGTGGGACCCTCTAACTTTGGACTTCATCCTCACGTGAATAGTATCCTTACGGTGCAAAAGGAGGGATTGGAGGTCATCCCTGGCCTTGCATCTGCACGAGGAGTTCTTACATGGCCATGTTTTGGTAGGTAATATTCCTCATGATGGCTATCTCTTAGGTGAGTTGAGCAACTACCTTCATCCCACCACGATTGTGGTGGTGGTGGGGTCGGCGCCGACCCACTGGGACCACTGCTCGTGGAGCCTCTTCATCAGGGTTTTCTCATACCCTCGTGGGACGGACCACTATTTAAACTCATCTTTCCTTAGCTAAACTATCAATTTTTTTTTTTTAAACTTTTGGGGCTTCATCTTGTTCTTTTCAAGAACAAATCATTTTTCAAAGGGGGTGTCCAGTTATCCTCGGTAAACTTTTTCCATGAGAATGTTTTTGGTTATCGTGACGCTTCCTACAGATGGCGTCAAACTGTTGACCTCATTCTTTGCACCGTAGACGTGGACAACAGATACCAAGCCTACTCGCATTCTCTCAACCTAATTCCAACATGCATGGAGTGATTGTCAATCGACAATAAAACAGGGTTTGGACGTGGGAAAAACTTTATAACACGAGACAAAAAATATTCGGGATCCGGCGAAATGTATGAGATAAATAACACGATAATGAACGACCAACTAAGAGCCAAACTCACAATCAAGATCGCACCTCAAACACTAAAAACCCAAGATTAATCAGAAAGAAAGAAAATATATGGCTTGTAGTCAATATCTTTGCTTTACCCTCAAATGATACAAATGGGGGATATTTATAGTCTTACATGTGAAATAGTAACAAAGCTAGTGCATTCCTCGCAAAATTCATGATAAGCAAACACCATTTTGGCCTCTTCATTTTGTACAATTCCCCCTTCTGCAATTTTTCTCATAGATGCTTTACAATATCCATTAGTATTCTATTTGTATTCACCCAGACCAACCTTGACCACTTGATAATTTTTGTTAAAGGCCATTGGCTATACAGCTATCCAACAGCAAAGTGGGCAGCAATTCTAGTAACTCCTTTCCAGTTTCTTTTGGTAATTAGTTTGGCCCAAACCAGAACCTTACAAGTCCTTCCATACTTCAAATATCCTTAATGCATTCATGGGGATGTTTCTAAGTTTTCAATTATTACGTTAACTGCAACGCATACAATGGGGTTAAATCTCTAACATGTCCCTTCCCTACAAATTGCCAGGAGAACCCTCAAACCTTGAAAGAGTGTCCTGATGCCATCAAGAAATTACATATCCTTCCAATTAAAAATTATTAGTCTATTGTACCTAGATCTATATAATAATATATGTTCATTTAGTTCTTGAATAGAAACACGCACAAACATTAGAGGCCAGCCTCTCGGCCAACATAGAGCAGACAGAGACACATCGAAATTATATCTTGTAAATGTCGGAAATTACTGCTATAATGCAACCCTAAAACAACCAAAGGCAACGCTCAACCAAATACACGTATGTCGTTAAAAGAACTTCCTTTCACCGAACCCATATCCATTCACCTCTAAGGCAAACAGAAAAAACTCCAGACAGACTCCTAATTTTTTAACTTTAGCAGGAAAACAATTTACATAGACGATTAAACTGTATAGAATATGAAAACAGTAAAAATATGAGAAAAAAACATACTCCGTGCTGTCGGGTTCCAGCGTTGATCCTCTGGATCCAAAGACCACGCATGTCGCGCTTCTTGTTCCGGCGATCTCTGTAAGAGTACTGAAGAGCCTTTTCCACTCTCTCTCTTGCTATTCTTATGCAATTCTTCGCTCTTCCCCTGAATCCCTTTGCTAGCTTGAACACCTCCTTCTTGTTCATCTTCAATGCTCCCTTTACTTTCTCTCAAATTAGTCTTTTTCCTTTGTGGTTTTGTTTGTGGAACGAGAGTGTTCGAGGATTTAGCTCTCTCTAGTATCCGATTAAAAAGGGATTGAGGTGGGGCAGAATAGATCTCCTGCCTCATTGCCGCCCCCGTTTATTTGTTTTTGTTTTTAATTTATTTTTTATTTTTATTTTTATATATTTTTAATTAGTAAAATATTATTATTTTTTTCCCAATTTATTAAAAATAACTTATACTCTCTTTAAAAATGATGATAAATTTTTTATTTTATTTTTTTGATAAAAATTTTAAATATGAAATTAAGCTTAAACGGACGAGTAGCGAGACGAGAGTTATATTTTTCGTACCAACTTCGGAGTAATGACCATGTGTCGTCCGTCCCGTCCCGTCCCATCCCTTTTAACCGGTAGACAGGAATTCGGAGTGGGCTCCATAAGTATCAGGTTAAACGAATTTTTTTCTGAACCCTCCAACCAAGTTGTATAATGGTGTCAGTGATACATTTGCATTTTGGTCTCTAAAAATACATAATTTCATTTTGGCCCCTAAAATGTGTACATAATTTTCACTTACCCATTTCCATGTTTGGCCAAATTAAAACCAAAATAAAATAATCATACTCAATCTGAGTTTAGTTTAAACAAAAATCATATTTTTAGTAAATATTGAAAAAATTGATGAATGTATGGTTAAAAAGTATGAATCCCATAAAAAATATATTATTAAAATTAATTTTTCATTTTAAATTGATTCAATGTAACCAAACAGTGGCTTAAGGCTGGCCTATGTCAAATAACATAAAAAATAAGGGTAAATAGGTGTGGCACATTTTTGCAAATGAAACGTAAATAAATGGATATCAAAATTTAATCCTTAAATCATGATTCACAAAACTATAATAATCCATGTAATAATTTAAATTATTCAAGAGAAATTAATTAATAATTATTTGTGACCTGAAAAAGGGACTCAATAATTAAATTACAAACTTATTGTGTTCAAGTCCAATATTAACTAAAGGGTTCGGTTCAAACAAACAAAACGATCCAAAGAGCAACAATCCATGTAACCAAACAACAATAATCCCAACCACCAAACGGCTACTATCTAGGCATGTCACTATACGGTCAACGAGCACATCCATCTTCTTCTTTTTCAAAAATCTTTTGCAAAGAAAGATTGTCGCCAAGCCACGGGAATCCAACACCATACTTGGATACGAAAAATTCCCAAAATGCAAGAAGTTGAAAAAAAATTACAAAAAAATCTTAAATCTCAATTTAGGGATCACAATTTTGCGTCAAATTGAAACAAAAAATTAGATAAAGATAATAGAGACGTAATACACCCTTATTACTGACTCAAAATAACGAATTACAATCAACATTCATTACCACAAATAACTGAATCGTAGTTTATTTATTTGTTAATCATTCAATCATCGTATAAACAATTAATCCTAGAGATTTCTCATCTAGAATTTACAAAAGATTCAAAAAATATAACAAACACGCAAACGATTTAGACCGCTCTGATATCATTTGTTGCAAATTGGTATAAGTAGCAAGAAAAAAAGAATCTTTAATTCAATCAACTAGAATCTTTATTAGATGTTCACATATATTTTTTAATCAAGAAACATAGATTTGGAATTGTATGGAAATTGATATTCGATTTCTTTACTTGATTTAAATCACGAATTTTCAACTTTTAATTCAAGTACTTAGCATCACAATATTCAAGTCTTTAATGGTATTCTTCAAAATATAGAGTACATTGACTTATGCACCTTTTCAGTTAAATCAAAATTCTAATTCTGGACTAGATAGATAAAAAAAAAATTATAAAATAACTTTTTTCTTAAGCAAGAAAATACGCCTTAAAGCTTATGTACCCCTTCCATAAGGTATATATAGAAAAGAATAATGATATCTAATACCAATCTATGTGGTATTATATGAAAGGTTCAATTAGAAGTTAAATTGTGTAAGTCGTTTAATTGAACACGTCATTTAATGACACTAGTGAAGCTGCCTAAACTAGTGTTAAACATCAGTGGTACTAAATAACACTACTCGTACATTAGATCCAGGTCTAATTAGGTCATAGTTAGTGTAATTACAAGTTTATCCTAAACTTTAGTTGTAATTAAAATTACGTTTTTACAATATTTTCAATTGAATTCAAAACTTCAGAGAGTTATCTTAAGGACATGTTTGGCCATATATTATTCAAGCTCCAATAGTTAGATAATGTCTAATTGCTCTTAGACCACTTAATCTAATTTTTTATCTTTTTCTTTTTTTCACTAAAGGGAAAAAAAATGCACTCAGAATATATAAAATTTAGATTTATTCTATTTGTACAAGCTACCTTGCCAAGGAGACACCTGTCCCCTTGCCACAGGGGGACGCCTCTCTAAAATTTAAGGGACTGTCATACTTTTCACTAATCTAGCGTGTATATATTTCATCCACCTCTAGGTTCCAATAATTAGGTACGAACATAAATGACTATTTTACCTTTCTAATTATTCTCATCAGCTTAAAATTATAATTGGCTTATTAGCACAAAACGTCCCTACGTTGGTCTTTAGTGTGAAAAAGTCCCTATGTGTAATTTTTTTTGCATTTTCACCCTTATTTTCACGTTTCATTGTAAAAAACGTCATTTTCATCCATTTTTATTCAATTTATCAATTAAAAATTGTTAAATGACAAATATACCTTCATATTTAAATAAAACAAAGTGAAAATGAAAATAAAGAACAAATTGTATTCATACTCCCAATTTTTACAAAAAGGTACAAATGAATCCCAAATATATTAAATTAAAAAGTGAAAAAAGAAAAACAATCATCATCTTCTTTTCCCCAATCCCATCCCATCCCCATCCCTGCCCCTCACCATCGCCACAAAATGAGACCAGAAAATAGAGTCATCATTGGCGCTAATACCAGGAAAGTCAACGGCTGCCACCAAACCCACACCTCCACCTCCGCCTCCGTCGCCACCACCTTCGCTTTTCCAATACCAAGAAAATTGGGGGCTGTAGAAACAAATAAAGCATTGGTTCCTAAAAAAACCAGGTAGACCACAATAAAAAAGTTCTAGCCCAAAATCAAGCCCATGGACTGAAATGAGAAGTCCAGTTAAAGAAATTAATAAAGGTCTCAGTACGTCGAGTAAATTAGATGATGATGATGAGGATGGATCAAATCCCAAGTTGAAGCCTTTGCATTGGGACAAAGTATGAGCAACCTCAGATGGAGCCACGGTTTGGGACCGCATAAAGTCAAGCTCCTTCCAGTAAGTAGAATGCTATACATTCTTTCACTAAAGACTACAAATTCTTACTAAGCAATTATTATCTTGCAGGTTAAATGAGGATGCCATGGAGTCACTTTTTGGATGCAACTCTGCAAATTCAATCACTGAAGAATCGACTAGGAAGTCAGTCCTTCCTCTTTTAGAAAAGGAGAACAGAGTGCTAGATCCAAAGAAATCACATAACATAGTACAATCAAAAAGTTCTAGCCCAAAGGTGGATGCGGTGGTTATGGGTTTGGTGGCGACCGGTGGCTTTTCTGGTATTAGCGACAATGGGGATTCTATTTTCTAGTCTCATTTTGTGACGAGGGTGAGGGACAAGGGTGGGGGTGGGAGAGGGAGAGGGAGAGGGGAAAAGAAGATGGTTGGTTTTCATTTTTGACTTTTTAATTTAATATATTTGAAATTTATTTGTACATTTTTTAAAAAATTGAGAGTATGATTGCAATTTATTATTTATTTTTCTTTTCTTTTTGTTTTATTTAAATATGAGGGTATATTCGTCATTTAACAATTTTTAATTGACAAATTGTATAAAAATTGATGAAAATGACGTTTTCCACAATGAAATGTGAAAATTGGGGTGAAAATGCTAAAAATTTAAACGTATTGACGTTGTGCACACTAAAGGCCAAACGTATGAACGTTTTGTGCTAATAAGCCATTACACTTCTATAATGGTCATATAAACAAATTCATAGATATTGAAGTTTGATTGTCGCTAAAAATGAGTTCGAATTTATAATCGCTCAATAAAAAAAATACTTGAGTATTCAACCAATCCATCTTTTAGGACACAATTTGAGATAAGAAATCGTGTTCCCTTCTCGTTCATTTTCAAAAATTCAAACTCATCAAGATATTTGATCAATCAAATTGACCTTACTCATTGATAAATCAAAGAATCACTAGACTCACGAAAATATGTACATAACCATATCAAGGGATTTAGAATAATTGCATGATGATCAAGTAGGATTTAATTATCCGCACATTTATACTATAGAATTAAATTTGACACATAATCCATCCAATGTACTCCTAGTTTACTAGCTTTATCATTAAATTATTTTTGTGATAAGGACAAATGTAAATCCAAATGATGAAATAGTTAACAATTAACCTCCGAGTACAAGGTGTAAACCCTTGTGCATTGCTTGTGAACAATTTTATTTATGATCAAAATATAAGTTTTTTTACATTGTACTTCCCTATGAAAGCAATCACTTTATATTGTCGAAGTTACCATTGGTACTCTTATCTACATACAGAATATCAAATAAATACAACAGATAAAATAAATAAAAATAAGGGATAATTGTGGTAGTGGTACCAAACATTTCATTAAGTAGCATTTCATTTGTGTCACCCACGGTAGCAAACCTTTCAAAATATCACAGCTGAAATCCAAGTGGATGGTTTCTGTTAATTTGATCGTTAATTGACAAAATAATTGATTTTGACAATAATTTTGACTAATTTTAAAATGTTAACTTTAAATTTTTTATAATAAAATAACCAAAATCAAATAATTAAAATTAAAACCTATTTCCACCTCATTCTTCTCCATCCACCTCAAAACCATCACCACCACTACTGGACGGCTCAATCGCACCTATCCACACAACGATGGCGGCACTGCCATCTCCATCCCCACCTTCATTCTCATCACCCGACAAATTTTCTTTCCCTAAAAGTTTTCACCTTTTTACGCTCTCTGTTAGAACCTTCTAGAATTGCAACAAATCTAAGCCCCTTTCTCCTCACTCTCTCAATTAGATCTACCACAAAAGTTTTGGAGGAGGTAGGGTCCGACTATGGCTTCTCCACCAGGGGATCAAAACAGAGAAGGGAAATCGACCTCCGGAGATTTGGCAAGGACGTTACCTACACCGTTGAGTCGCCAAGATTTGTTCAATTATAATTAATTCTTATGAAAATGATTTTCTTTTTATTTTTTACCGATTGTGGTGTTGTATTTCATTCTGTAGGGATTTAGGATGGTTGTGCTTGATCGGTGAGAATTTTTGAACGCTTGCTTCCGACGAGGTGAGAAAAGCTACTATGCGACATACAACGTGGGAAAATAGCAATACATATTCTGTCGTGGTGGCAACACGTTAAGTGCTGTTACGGTGGTGACTACTGTTACATGGTTCATCGTTTTTCTAGCACAAAGAAAAATAGTCTATCATGTTATGAAGAAAACAAAAGAAATATTGAAGAATCGACATCACCCAAATAATGCTTGAATTGAATTCTCGAGTTTTGAAATCGATCTTCATGTTTCTTGTCTCCTTCTATGCTCACAAAAGCCCTTAGAATGTGTTCGTTCTGGACAGCTCTAGCATTTTAAAATACTCTCCCTAGATTTGTTTCCATAAGAGTTTTATTAAAATCAGGAAACCATATTTTTTCCTCCAAAAATGTACCACGCGACCGCATAGAACAATGAAATGCACTCCTTTAATTCCCTGCATCTAACCATTCAACCGCATGGTACTTACACTATACGACCGCATAGTTTAAAATAAAATCTACAAGTTCCATTTTAGTCCCGAATTCCGTTTCTCGTTTCTTAATCTCTTTTCTCCCTTTTTTTCTTCCAAGACTTCATTCATTAGCTCAATTGGTTCTTGATTCTTTCACATCTCATTTTTTCTTCTGGGTCATCTTTCGGCTATTTGCACTTTGGTTTTTGAACTTTGGTTTTCTTCCATTTTTGTCCTTTTCACTATTTTTTCCTAAATTCCACCATGTCCATCAATTTTTATCCTACAATTGTCGATATAATTTTTTGTAAAGAATTAAGACATATTACAATATAATTACCAACAATTGTTTATGTTTTGTGGCCTAAATAAGTATGTAAAACGCACTTATCAACTGTACCTCGATACTAGCTGTGCCTCAGCAACTGACGATATCTCATTTAGACTCGAGAGAAGAAAACGTTTTGTCATCCTTCAACTCTGTCGGGGCTGCAAGCAAGTTTATCAAAAGCACATCGGAGTTGATTGGATGCACGCGAGTTTATCGGTAGAGGTGATGATGGTTTTGGGGTGGAGGTGGATATGTGTGGGTGGATGAGAAGAAAAAAGTGAAAATGTGTTTTTAATTTTAATTTTTTGATTTTGATTTTATTATAAAAAATATAAAGTTAACATTTTAACATTTTAAAATTAGTCAAAATTATTGTCAAAATCAATTATTTGGTCAACTAACTATCAAACTAATATAAACTATCCATTTGGACTTAATCTGCGATATTTTGAAAGATTTGACATCATGGGTGGCACAAATTAAAGGTTTAGGCAAAGTCTGCTATTTAATAAAAGATTTGGTACCGCTATTGCAATTAACCCTAAACAAAATACTAATCATACAATTGTTATTTTATTACAGCAAAGCAATACTATAGTATATAGGCACATAGCCCATGAGGAGTGACGGATCCAGGAATTTTGTTGAGTCAGGGCGATCGTTGACCACCACCGACGGTCAGCAGCCACAATAGCGAGGTCACTTATCAATTTTTCATTAATTCATATGAAAATCTACTAAAAGACTGATTTTTTTCAAAACCAAACAGAGTTTTGCTAATTCCCCTTCCTAATGCAAGGGGAACGTCAATGACCTATGGTAAAAGAGCTGTGGAAGTCAAACAGTATCCTGCACCTTCTTTAAATCATTTTACCTTACAACAAAGCCCAAAAAGGGCTCATTTAAAAGACCATTGAGAATTAAAACTTGGATTAGAAAAAAAAAAAAAATCCAACTTCAAGGTGAAAACTTTGAGTTCATTTCAATAATAACTAAGCAATAACACGCACGAGGTAATTTATCAAACACACTCTACATAAATTTTCAACCAGATAATAGTAATATTTGATCCAGTGTTTAAAGCAGAAACATCATGAATGTATATCATTATATAGTTAAGAAATTAGTAGACAATGCTCAATTAAGGCAACAAAAATCAATTATGAAAAGAAGAAAATAGATTTTAAAAGAAAAGAAGATGTATTCAAGAGCAGACGAGAAATGAAGAAAAAATCATTGGATTAGAAATTATAAATTAAAACACAAAAAAAGAAGAAGAGAGGCTTACAATTTACAGTCAGCAGCATGTAGTGGCGGAGAAACGGCGTTGAAGGCAGCATGTCACAAGCGCCAAGCTAACAGTACCATGCTGTGTGGACAATGGACGACTTCGGAATTAGAATCAGAATTCAGAGATAGGGCAGCTTTTTGTGTTTTTTGCAAAATGAGAAATTTGGTCCAATTCAATTTAATAGTTAATGGACCTTTTTTTCGCATCTTATAAAAATACCCTTAAAATTTGGAGTCTTTTGAAAAAGCATATGAAAAGTATTTTTGAAGTAGAAAATACTATGTAAAATTATAAAAAAAGTGATACTATTATTTTTTAAAGTTAAGTGTCACTTTTATTAAAAAATGATATTTTTCTCAAAAAAAAGTTGTAGAAATTTTAAGAAAGTGACGTAAAGTTAGGAAAAAAAAATAGTGACAAACACTAAAAATAGTGATAAAAAATCAAAAATAGTGACAAACATTTAAAAAATGTGACGGAAATCTAAAAAATGTAACAAACACTAAAAAAAAGGACAAAAAATAGAAATTTTGACAAAACACCAATTAAAATATTTTAAACGGTTCAATAAAGTGAGTAAACTTTTCATTTAAATCCGTTATTATCTCGTGCAGAAAATATAACATGACTTTTCTTTTAAACCAACATTGTTAGATATTATTAAATCTCAATTCTACAAAATGAAAATGACACTAAAAAAGTGAAAGAAAGTGACAAACACTAAAAAAATGACAAAATGTTTTTTCAAAAAAAGTGATAAATCCTAAAAAAAGTTATAGAAATAAAAAAAAAAGTGACAATAAAAGAACTTACATAAATTCAAAAAAAGTTATATGCATTCAAAAAAGTGACAAAAAAAATAAATAAATAAAAGTGACAAACACTCTAAAAAGTTACAACAATTAAAAAAAATGATATACACTTAAAAAAGTGACACAAACTCAAAAAAAAAGTGACAACACAATCAAAAAGTAAAAAAATTCAAAAAAAAGTGATGAAGACTAAAAAAGTGGCCTATACTAGTAAACAAAATCCGTCGCCCATTGCTGAGATGCTACCATAGGATAGGACTTTTTAACAAGTAGATGATAAAAGGAAGACAAAACTGTATAGTAACATGCACTTTCAGTTTTAAACTCTCATATCAACAACAGTAGAAAGTATGAGCTAGGATCATGGCACGTTTCTCAATACTAAACAGAATTTACATCACCCATCTCAAAAACTAGAGGATCCCTAGTGATAGCACTAATCTCGTAAGAGTTAAAGTTCAATTATTGGACACATCTTTGTATGTAAAGAAATCAATTTGTTCATAACTCAATCTCAAACATAACAAACCATCTATCTAATTTGTTCCTTCTTCAAGTCAACCATTTCCGCTTGAATTTGTAGTAGTTGATCGTCATGTGAAGAGTATAAGACATGAATCATTAATTTTCTTCTAATTACAACCTCAACAAATATCTACAATGCAAGAGTTTTTATAACACATTGAAAGTTCAAAACATAATAGTGTACAGATTTTTTTTGAAAATTTAATCTAGATTCTTGAAATTCCATAAATCAGAAAAAACAAATAAATAACAAAAACGTAAAAAAAATGATAATTAGCAAAATAAAGTATAATTTGGAAAGGATTTCTCACAGGATTTAGTATGGATTCTTCAAAAACCTCAAAACCAGAAAAAAAAAAGTCAAAATACAGAAGCACAATTCAAGTAATTTATTTATTATAACAGCTAATCTACAAAGATTGATTAATGATGCGTTTGAGCCACATTATTTTGGAAGAATGTATTCTGGAATAGTAGATTGGTGGAGAATGTGTGGTTGAAAAAGAAGGAAAAGTTATTGATGTGATGGAAAATATTATTTTATTAAAGAATGTGTGGTTGAAAAAAATGAATTTTGGAATAGTAGATTGATGGAGAATGCGTGGTTGAAAAAGAAGGAAAAATTATTGATGTGATTGAAAATATTATTTTATTGAAAAATGTGTGGTTAAAAATGAGTAGAAGAATGAGAATGAAAAAATTAATATGGATCAAACAGAGGCTAAATCTTTTGTCATAATTCTTGAAGATTTCACATGTTAGCAATTCAATAATCCAAAACATGAATAAAATATCTTTGCAAAAGATTTCACAATTCATCCAACATTCTTCTAAAATCACAAATTAGATGTGCACAGATCATATGTATTACTAAATTATCTGACATAAGCACATATTCAAATGAAACAAATGAGATTAAACACAGGTATAATATAAACTCATTATGTCAGTGCATGATTTTTCCCCACATCATCAGATAAAGACGAAAATCATAATTTTCTAACACTACAAAAATTCAGTAATTACAAACCCTCCAATTAAAAAAAAAAAAAACTAAATAACAATGGCTAATTCTCATTTTCAGTCTTCCTATTCTCCTTGTCTCCGATAAATTAGCACAAATTGGCCTAAAATCAAGAAATCAAACAGAGACAAAGGAAATAGCAATGGAGAAAACAAGAATGCAATAGGGAAGCAAAACAAAGATCTGGCAGTGGGAGTTTTGGTCGGATTTTTGGGTCCGATTTGGAGATTTCTAAGGTTTTGGAGTTTGGGGGGTTTGAGCGTATTAATTACTGAGAAAAGAATTTTAATTTGTTTGTGGGGTAGTATTTTAATTTGTTAATTTTGGAGGGCAATGGACCTAATTACCTCATTTTTTTTTTCAATAAAAGGCCTAACTAAATAAAGGGCACACAATTTTAAAAATAAAAATTGGGGAAATGAGTTGAGGTAGCCCAAACTAGGAAGGAATTTGTGTAGATAGACCCCAATAAAAAATCTTTATTTAAATAACCTTTGACAAATAGACTTTCCTATAATACCGTCTTATGTAGAAATTGCAATCAAAGCTTATATAAGAATATAGAA
Source organism: Fraxinus cuspidata (assembly GCA_903798385.1). Taxonomy (NCBI): domain Eukaryota; kingdom Viridiplantae; phylum Streptophyta; class Magnoliopsida; order Lamiales; family Oleaceae; genus Fraxinus; species Fraxinus cuspidata. The sequence goes on from CAIGRP010099150.1 coordinate 15,632, forward strand.
AGTTCAATTGAGTCCTTAAAAATTTATGAATTTAAAAACTCTAATAAATTTAACTCCAAATATTATAC
>CAIGRP010099155.1:0-11190 GCA_903798385.1 Fraxinus cuspidata
TACATCATCGCTCAGGGAGGTCGTTTGACAATAATTTACCTAACAAAAATCATACACATGGGTTCTATCTATACCAATAATCACCACTGTTGATCTCAGATTAAGATCAGCGATCCTAAGCTACTATCACTTTTTCAATTCCCTTTCAGAGCCAAAGTTCCAAATCAGAAATGTAATTTCAAGCCATTTATAATAGAATCATGGTCATAGGCCACTAACATGATTTTATCAGGCAATATCTCACTTATCAAACCGGACCAGATATGCCCATTTATCATCACAGCCTAGGGAGAACCATTTGGCTTCATAGCACAACAATTCTCCACTCTAATGCCAATGGTATTATAAAATACAATAACATGAAAGACTCTTCAATCTAATCATTACATCTTGCATTATCATCAATACCAGCACGCAGTACCTACAAGCATTAGTCAAACAATATCAATGTTCAACAATTTTATATATGATCTAAATTTGTTAAAGGCAAATACTTTTGTCCCCATATCAGATGGAATGAATTCAGTAGGAATTTTCTTAATTAATACAGCTTCATTTGCTATTATATTTCTAATGAAATGTAATCTGACATTAATATGTTTAGTCATTTCAAGAAAGACAGAATTCTTACACAAATGAATAGCACTTTGACTATCAAAATAAAAAACTACAGGATGTTATCAGTTCATTTATTTCATTTAACAAACCTTTGAGCCATAATACTTCTTTTATGGCTTCAATGATAGCTACATATTCAGCTTCAGTGGTAGAGAGGGCTACAATAGCCTGTAGTTAGGATTTCTAGCTCACACAAGTTCCACACAAGGTAAACATATAAGAAGTAGTAGACTTTCTATTGTCAACTATTACCAACATAATCAGAATCCACAAAATCGTTAAAAATAATACCTACTTTACATGCTTTAAAAAATAGACCCAAATTTGAAAATCTTTTTAAATGCCCAAGTAACCACTGTAATGCAGTCCAATGTTTAGGGCCGAGATTGGGCATAAATGTACTCTAGTGCTATAAGTTACTTATAGCATGTGCAACATCAGGTTTATGCATACCATAGTGTACATAACTAAACCAACAACATTTTAATAAGGCATGTTTTCCATATATTTTATATCAATGTCATCAATAGGACACTACCTTTGCTCAATTTGAAATGACTAGCAAAAGGTAATGTCATAGGCTTAGAATAATGTATAAAAAAAATTTATAACACTTTTTCAACATATGAAGTTCTTTTCAAAATTAAAACCTATTTAGATCGATTTCTCATAATGTTCATACATAAAATCCTCTTGGCATGACCTAAGTCTTTCATTTCAAATTCAGTGCTTAAAGATCTTTTTATCTTGTTTATGCTGGTCATCATGGATTTCTTATTTATTGGAGGTGAACCCTAGCTCATTGGTTTTCTAGTTTTCTTATTTATTGACGGCAGGCCTTAGCTCGTAGTTTTCTTATTTATTGAAGGCGGGCCTTAGCTCATAGTTTTCTTATTATCGAAGGTAAGCCTTAGCTCGTTGATTTCTTTTTACATAGGCATAATTTTATAAGTTCCCATTCCTTAAAAAAAGGAAGATGCAACATCTTGGAGTCCTCATTCCTTGAAAAAAAAAAAGGAAGATGCGGCATCTTAGAGTCCTTTTCCCTTGAATATAGGAAAATACGGCATCTTCGAGTTATATTTCCATAAAAAAGGAAGAGGTAAAATCTTGAAGCATTTTCCTTTTAAAAGGGGCATCTTTATTGTCTCAGCAAGATGTGTTTGCTCTTGCAAAATGAGCGTTTCCTGGCCTTGCAAAATGTTTATCACTCGCTTTACGGAATATTTATTCTCCACCTAGCCATATAACGATTTTGGCTTCGTGAGATGTTTATTCATCACCCTTCTCTATCATTGACCACAACTATAAATCTCATCCATCCGAGGCCAACTCAAAAGTCTCTGATAGTTTGAGAGAGTCATTTGCAAGATGTTTATTTCTCACCTTACAGGATGTTTATTCCTCGCTCTATGGATACCTCACCATACGAGATGTTGATTCCTCGGCTTCACGAGATGCTCATTCCACTTCCCTCATTATTGTCAAACACAACTATAAGACCTCGTACATCCAAGGCCATCTTATAAGTCTTTGATAGTTCGAGAGAGCAATTCGCGAAATGTATATTCCTCGTCTCACGGGATGTTTATTCCCTACCTTACCAGATAAGTTTCCTAGCCTTATGAGATGTTTATTCTTTGCCTTGAATGATGTTTATTCCCCGCTTATCCATATGCCAATTGTTTGGCTCACGTGATGCTTATTCCTTACTCTTTACAATCGTCGAGCATAACTATAAGCCCTCCTTATGTCGAGGCCAACTTATAAGTCTCCAATAATTTGAGAGACCAATCCACGAGATATTTTTTGCTCTGCAAGATTCCTCGCCACACTAGATGGTTGTAATTATGCCACAATTTATTAATTGTTGTTGAGCACATCTATAAGACTTCGTCTTTTCGAGACCAGCTTATAAGCCTCTGATAGTTTAAGATGAACCACAAGCTTGATATTTATTTATTATTCAATCTTTGAGATGCCTCACCATATGGGACTATAGTACAGAGCTCGTCATGCCTCTAATTTAATTGCATCGTAGCTATATATATCTTCATGGAGCTCATCACACCTCTGCTCCAACTACATCACAGCTACCTATTATTAGAGAGCTCATTACGCCTCTTCTTCAGCTATATTACAGTTTTCTATCTTTAGAAAGCTCATAATGCCTTTGCTTCAATTACATCACAGCTGCCTATCTTTCAAAACTTTGCTTCTTTTTGAACTATGTCATAGCATCATCTAACTTTAGAAATCTTACATTATTCCCTGTATGGATGAATCATCCATCATGTAAGAAGCCCTTGGAATGAATGAACCATCCACCATGCATGGATATCATTTACTGCTTCAAAAGGAAGTGGTGGGCCTACCTTAATACCTTCGAAGATGAAACCGTCCATGGATAAATCATCCACCATTGAAGAAGCCATTGGCATAGATGAATCATCCACCATGCAAGAATGTCATTTGTCGCTTCGGTATGACAAGTAGGAGCATCACAATAGGAGCCCACCTTGAAACCTACAAAGCTGACCTATATTTAGAGCATCGTATCTGTATAAGCTTTATCATGGCTGTTTATATTCAGTCCAGAGTCTTGCCTCTACATCAGCTTCATCATAACTGTTTATATTTAATTCAAAGTCTCAACAGGACATCAACTTTATCACATCTACTTATATTCAATTCAGAGTCTCGTCTCTGCATCAGCTTTATCACAATTTCTTATATTTAGAGTCTCTCTGATTATATTCGGAATTTTATCTCTACCCAATAGTCTACGCATTATATGAATATCCATATTTGGATTTGAGGACTATTGTACTACTAGTCTCTTAGTAGCAATACATTATTACTGTTAGTATATGCATTACAATATTGCTGCAAAGTACACATGCCACATCATTGCCAGCATGTGATAACACTCTTTTCACTACAGTTGGTACGTATGTCACGTTATCTACATTATCATGTTACTCGCCTTATACTAGCAATATTGTTACATTGAGCTGTGCAAACATATGATTTGCTATGATTCATGATAGACCATCTACACATTATATTTTGGAAAAAATTAAACTATCATTATTTTTTTTATTGCCATTATTTGAAGGGAAAAATGGACCCCAAATTATTTTGTATATGTACTGCTGAGATATTATATTTTATTTCAAGTTAGTTTAGTCCATATTACAAAGAAGATGCTGTCGAAATTTCAATAAATCATATTGTGATATTTTAGAGGTAATTTGTAATTTCTCGCTTATTCAGATCCGCATAGATATTTTCAAGGCAGTTTGTAAGCCTTCACTTATTGGAATTGCTCGTATTTCTGAGGCAATCTATAAGACCTAGCATACTTGACAACTTATATTTTAAGTTGGACCAGTATATAAATATATGACTCGAACTTGGAGAACTATTGTTATATTTATAAATTACGTGACATGCACGTGACAAAAGGGTATCATAATGGCCGACTCATCATCGATTATTTAGTTGGATTGGATTATCTAATCAAACAACTACATCTTTGGCTTTGGCTCGGCCCATTAGCCCTGCTTGGTCCATTCCATTTCTCTCTCATATATATATATGTATATATATAGCTGAGTCCATTCACAATCAAGGCAGTGTGATTTTAACCCTAACCGAATCCCATGTCCCTCTCTTGCACTTTGTTGTAATATGTGTCTCATATAAAATGCAACAAATATTTACTTGAATAAATAGGCCGATGTCAGAGCAGAGTGGAGTGAGGGAAACAGAGAGCATCGAACGAACGTAGAGGATTTTTGGGTTTTTTCCTTTAATCTTGTACGAGCTATAAAGTCTTGTATGGGATAGGGCGGGGTTAGTATATATAGATGATGTAACCCTATTATTCATACATAATAAAGATCATAGTCGCTTCGCTCCCGAGGACATGGCACATCGTCGAACCACTTAAATATGTGTTCATATTTCCTTATCAAATTCATATTCTTCGTCATTATTATTATTGCTCAAATTACAAAAACTGGAACCAAAGCCTAGATTTACGAAGTCTGGATTTCTTCTTTCAAGTTTAATGTGCTCAAGTTCGACGAAACTGGGAATTTTGGATTATAGCAGAGGATGGTAAAAGATTGTCAATGCAATAGGCTATGGTGAAGGCGTTATACAAAAAGAATTCGGCAGACATGGATGATGCATATTTGGATTAACAGAAAGTGAAGGTTGTAGCAACCATCAAGCTTTGTCTGGAAATATTACATCATCTTCATCTCCGACTGAAATTTGGTTGAAATGGAGAGTTGATATATGTCAAAGTCATTGATGAACAAGCTTTATCTTAAGAAAAAAATTTATGGTCTTAAGATAACTGAAGGCTCGGACTTGAACCAATATATCAATCTGTTCAACTAGATTATTAGTGAATTGAAGCAAGTTTATGTGAAGTTCGAAGATAAAGACAAGGTGTTGACGTTATCGAATTCTCTACCCACTTCTGCTACATACGAAAGTTTGGTTACAATTCTAATGTAGGGGAAAAACATTGGAGTTGGAAGAGATCACATGTGCCCTATTAGATTTTCATCAGATGAAGAAAGCTAGTGATGAAAGTTCTCATGATGAAGGGCTTATGGTCGAGGGTAATCATGAATATGGGAGAAATAAGTTTCAAAATGGATCGAGCAACAATAAACTTACAAGTTGTTGGAACTAGAGTTATAGGTGAAGCTGCTATAGTAGAGCTTGAGTCAGAAACTATAGTCTTATAGCATATACGGTTGGGTCATATAGGTGAGCATGGTATAGTGGAGCTTCAAAAGAGAAATCTTTTGAAGGATGTCAAAACATTCAAACTTCATTTTTGCAAGTATTGTGTTCTTGGGATAAAGCATAGGGTGCAGTTTAAGATAGCCACACACAAGATAGAAGAGATTCTTGACTATGTTCATATGAGTGCATAGGGACCAGTAAGGGTAGCATCACGAGGAGGACATTTGTATTTCATAAGTTTCATTGATGATTACTTAATAAATGTTTGGTTGTACTTCCTGCAGTACAAGTCAGAAATGTTTGCCAAGTTTATGTTGTGGAAAGCTAATATAGAAACCAAACAGGGAGGAAGATTTAATCTCCCAAGTCAGACAATGGTACTAAGTGCACAAATTCGAAGTTCTTGGAGTTTTGTGAGTATCATGGGATTAAGAGACATTCTACAGTATACAAGACACCACAGCAAAACGGTGTAAGATAAATAGGACAATAGCAGAAAGAACAAGGTATCTCAAGTTGAATATAGGGCTTGAAAAGTACTTCTGGGCAGATGCAGTAAGTATTGCATATTTCTTGATCAACGGGTCACCTAGAGCAGCACTAGATGGGAAGATAGTAAATAAGGTATGGACAAGCAATGCAATACGCTATCCTGATTTGAGAGTGTTTGGATGTCCGGCCTACATGCATGTTTCTAGTGAGGAGAGATCGAAGTTTGATGCGAAGTCTACACAATGTATCTTTCTGGCATATCAGAAATGGGTGAAAGGGTTCAAGCTCTAGGATCCAAAGGCAAACAAAGTGGTGATCAAAAGAGATGTGATTTTTTATGAAAAATCTATGTTATAGCATACTCAGGGAGAAGAGAAACGGGTGTTAGAAAATTACAATAGAAATAAGCACATGGTGCATGTGGAGCCAGAGACTTATCATATAGATGATACTGTATAGAATGAGGAGAGTGCTAGCTCAAGAGATTAGGAACATCACAATATAGCTACAAACAGACCCATATGTACTATCAGGACACCCACTAGGTATGGTTTTGAAGATTTGATTTCTTATGCACTTAATATCAGTAGCGGATGATCCTATTACATTTTAGTAGATGGATGGGTACTATAGTGGAGGAAATAGAGTCTGCATAAGAATCAGACTTGGGAATTGGTAGAGCTTCCAGAAAGGAAAAAGTCGATAGGGTGTAAATAGATGTATAAGAAGAAATGAGTAGTATCATAAAATGAAGAGAAAACGTTCAAGGCTTGCCTAGTAGCAAATGGTTACTCACAAAGGCAATTGGTTGACTATGATGACATTATCTCTTGTGGTTAGATAAACTGTCGCCAAGGCAATGTTGGATTTAGTGACACATTTGGACATGCATTGGACCAGATTTGACGTAAAAACAACTTTTCATAATGGAGATTTAGAAAAGCATATTTACAGGGAATAGCTAGAAGGGTTTAGTTAGCATAGACAGGAGCATTTGGTCGTAAATTGAGGAGATCACTTTATGGGCTGAAGCAGTCTCCACGGCAGTGGTACAAGCAATTTGACTCCTACTTAATTTAGATTGGATACAATAAATGTGAGTATGATTGTTGTTTTTATGTAAAAAACCTTGACAATGGTTCTTTTATTTCTCTGTTACTTTATGTGGATGATTTGTAGATTGCTGCAATGAATATGAGTGAGGTAACAAGTTGAAGTTTTCATTGAGAAGTAAATTTGACATGAACGATTTGGGTGCGACAAAGAAGATTCTTGGGATGGAGATCCAAAGGGACGGAGATTTTTGAAAATTAGGGTTATACTAGCACAGTTATGTTGAGAAGGTGTTAGAGAGGATCAACATGGGTAATGTAAAACCAATGAGTACACCTTTAGCGAATCATTTTAGATAGTCTACCACTTAGAGCCCGAAGACATTTGCATAAAATGAATACAGATGCAGAAAATCAAAGGTTCTATGTGCTAGAGTATCAGGGTGTCTGATGTATGTTATGGTTTGTACAAGATTGGATTTTACACAAGCTATTAGTGTAGCGAGCAAGGTTTTGGCAAGTCTAGGGCAATAGCATTAGAATACAGTCAAAGGGATTTTCAGATACTTGAGGAGCACTAAAGAATATGGTATCATGTTTAGCATGCAACAAAATGACCATTCAGAGGAGATATGTAGATTCAGATTATGTTGGAGATTTGGATGACAGGAGGTCGATTACAGGTTATGTATTCGCTCTAGCAGGTGGACCTATTTGTTGGAGGTCCATGATTCACTCTCTGGTTGCACTGTCTATGACTAGAGTAGAGTATATGGCAGTAACTGAGGCTACCACGAAGCTTTGTGGTTTACAAAATGGTTAAGGAGCAAGGTGTTCAACAAAGTGGAGTTCAGTTGAAATGTAACAATCAGGGTGCCATTTATTTGGCAAAGACCAAGTGCATCATAGGAGGAGCAAGCATACATATGTGAGGTTTCACATGATCATAAAATTGGTTTCTTCTCACACTTCTGATAATGAAGCATATATGTTGACAAAACATGTTGTCAGAGTTACATCTATAGGTGTTAGACAAGAGGCTTCCCAACCTATTGGTCCTAAATAGTATTTTCCCAAGTTTCCCAAGGGTTGGATATTCGCCAATGTTGAGATTCTTATAATATGTGGCTTATATATAATAAAACAAACGTCTATGGAAATAAATAGGCCGATGTCAGAGCGGAATCGAGGTCAACAATGTCATTGTCATAAATTCTCTATTATCCATTAACCATACAAAATTTTATATCCTTATTCACTTCTTTGTAAGAAAATATGAAATCAAGATTTTATCCAAGCAATGAATTCGCATCCAGTTACTGCAATGTCAACTTGTAGAACTAGGAAGACTAAAAAAAAAATAATAATAATATTTATTTCCGAAAAAAAAAACATATTCGGATAGAGTCTTTTAAGTAATTTAGTTGCCACGTCAACTCCTTTGAGAACGATGAAAAAATTGTTTTATTTAAAATAAAAATACATTCTACTCGACTAGGAATAAAGTAATTAATGGATTTGCCACTTCAACTAGCATAAAAATATTATAACAAAAATCTTTAAAAATCTATTTCACTTTATTGAATATTGATTTCCTACAACAATGTAGGATTCATCAAAATGGTGAGAATACCATGATATGAAATTCACAAATTAGTCCATTCTACGATAGATTATTTATTTTCCCAATATAAGTACGAGATATTACAATATATTTTATAATAGTTGATTTGGTTGTTGTGTGTTCGGATAAGAGACGTTGCATATCATATTAGTCTTTTAAGTACATTTGCATTTTGTATTGTTCAGGTATAGGAAATACACATTTCCACATCTTGAAAAGGCACTAAAAAAAAGTATTTATTGATGGACACATCAAATCGAAGGATTGCATGTAACTAGGGCCAGACATAATCTAATTCGGTTCGATTCTAAAGATAATCGAATTGAACCAGATTTTTGAGTATTTAGTAAGTGGAACCATCGGGTCTAAATTTAATTATGAAATTGAACAGTTCAATTCGATTTCTATCATAATTAATTTTTTTAGCATTTACAATAACACTATATTAATCCATCTAACAACGTGTTCAATATTAGCTCTTACAACAACACTACATTAATTTTTACAAAATAAGGTTGTTCAATTTAAAAATATACAAATAACAAGTTGTCTAATAAGATCTATTCATCAATGTATACAAATTACCAAAAAGTAAATAATAACACGAAAATAACGGAGTTCTATCTCATTGATTCATTTACTTCAAGCCTTCAAATCTACATAAATTAAGAAATAGAAACTAGAAGTTATAGAAATACAATATTTTTAAGTATTGCTAGTACTTACCAACCATTTAAATTTCAAGTATTTGACTTATTTAATATAAAAAATAAAAAATATTAGGAAAATTTCATTCTTTGGTTCTTGGTATAGAACTAAGAAACAAACAAAACCCGTGAATTCTCGATTCTAATATCCATTCAAGTATTTAACTTAAGAAGCCTAAATCGAACCGTTGAGACCAAATGAAAAATATTAATATATACTACTCGTGTATGTAACTATCAAGTCTCCCATACATATTCTTCTACGGATTTCTGTAACACCACTTTTCCCAATTAATAAAAAATCTAATTTAAAAACATTACTTCAAGTTTATAGATCCATTTCTTGTATTAATCAAAAACTTGTTCGCTAAAATTATATACCACAAGTGCACGGGTCGCGTTCAAATAATAAAAATGACTACTTGAGTTCGGGTTGTCAATCCCTCAAGTAATGATTACTTTTAATTACAGAACTTTAATCAATTTAATTTTAACAATAAAAACAAACACACATTAAAATTTGATTTTGAAATTAAGGAAAATTAACTAAAAATCTACAAAATAAGAAAACATAAACACTTGGGAATTTTTGGAGGAAAAACGTGGTTGAGATTCATGATTTCGCTTAACCGTCGCCTAATTAATTTCTCTACAAGCCAATTAATAAATTACTCATTTACAATGTTAGACCCGATTTTCCAAATTTAGTTAATAACCTCTCTCGAGCAAAATTAATTTTAATTTATTCGTTTAACCTACTATATCTCTATGTTGATTCAAACCAAACAACCGCATTAAATATTTGTGAAAATAACTCAACTGATCATCTAGGGTTAGGAGGATATTTCTATCCCCTACACAAACCTAGAGAATTTACTATTTGGTCTAAAATGTATAATCTTCTCTCGAACGATATACAAATAACTAAACTCAATCATTTAATGGTCAAATAAATGAAAAGTTTTCAACACAATAATAAATACACATGAAAATAAGGATTTTAACATTAAAAGACAAAAATTGAAATTAATCCAAGCTAGGTTAAGATTCCACCATAAATCTCAACAATAAAATTTAGCCCACGTTATATAAATGATAACAACTGAGAATATTTATCCAATAAAACACAAATGATAGAAAATAATAAAAAAAATACAAGATTAAAGATAAAACTCTTTTTCAAAGAATCTTGAATCCCCCACTTCTTCTAAACATTTTCTTTGATTTATTCTCCTTGTTGTGCTCTTGATTTTGTCCTCAAAGTGCCAAGAAAAAAAAAGAAGAGAAAAGGAAAGGAAAATCAAAAATAGCAAGAAAAATGAAGAAAATGAAATTAAAAAATCATAGATGCTGCTGCCCAGAAAAAATTCCCAGCTGCACATCCCAGGTTCCAATTTAAAACCTAGCAATTAATTCAGAATTTGCATTTTAGTCCTTGGAATTATACAAAATAATTATAACGGTCCCCAAGTTTTTAAAAGTGGCGCCTAGGCACCATGAGGCAGCGCCTAGGCGCCAAGTTTCTGTCCGAAATATCAAAACCATAAATTATTGGTTTAATGTTGCAGCCAAGTCCCCTATATAATTTCATGATAGGTCCCTCAACTTTGATCTTGTACAATTTGGTCCTCAAATTCACAATTTTGCACACTTTTAGTCAATTTTCCCTCATTTTGTATTGTTTTATTTTCTTTGGGTGATTCTTACCTACAAAAACAATAATTACATAATTGTGAATATAACTTCTCTTATTTTATCAACAATAAGCATGTTTAGGTATTAAATTAGTGTGCAAAAACACACTTATCAAATACCCACAAACTTAAATTATTGCTCGTCTCGAGCAAGATTATCTATTAACACAATCAAGTAATACATGATAGATTAACAAAATTAGATACTTGCCATAATAAACGAGTGTAAAATT
>CAIGRP010099158.1:0-16742 GCA_903798385.1 Fraxinus cuspidata
TATGAAGTGGCGGCATAATAGTAACTAAGTCGGCGTATACATGGTACCGGTTATTACAACTGCATTTAATGCATTTAGATATACAGAGTAGAAACTGGCGGCATAATACGTGGTTTGCAAATATATATATTTTTATAACACAAAATAGGTCGGTATATGCAACAGTAGCAAACCAGTTCCAAACAAAATTAATGTGAAAACTAATGTGACAAAAATGAACAGTGAATCTCACATTCACTCTTTTAAGAGAATGAGAGACATATATAAACCTGCACACACACAGTTACCAATGTTCATTTAAGCACACAAACCTGCATACATGTCTTTACACGCTAACTGATAAACAGACACATATCTTATGCACACAACTATATTTACATTAGTGAAAATGTGTGCAAACGAATATATTTACGTTAACTTGCAAATAGGAAGATGTTGGATGTGTAAGACTACTCTGCAATTTCTTCAATCAAGGATCTTCTAATATTAATGGAAATATAAATTTAAAAATAAAGTACAGTACCTTATCTATCAAATTCCAAGGCAAAACGTAAATTAGAAGAAAGAAAACAGAGATTTCTTTATGGGTTCACGTTCCGTTTGATAAGAAGAATAAATAATAGTTTTCGTTCCTTAAATTTTGCATAAAAAAGGGTCTTTTATTCAAATCATAATGCATTAGTTACAGGTTAAATCACTGTCAATTTGGTAATTAAATGACATTTTCTTTTATTCTTCCAATTAGTACCCAAATTAGTCAACGTGTGATAAATTAATCAATCATATAAGTAAACATTGTATTTAGACAATAAAGTAAACACATCTATGATTTTCCTTATATTTTGGTTTATCTTACTAAAATTAACTTTAATAGACACAATGATCATCTAGGACATCCAAGATACATCCCGGTGCAAATACACAATTAATTGTAATAACATTAAAATTTATGAATTAAGAATGAAATTTATGGAGAAATTATATATATAAATCATGTAAAGGAATAAGTGGCGTTACACTATAGATCCAAGATCAATCAAAATACGAGCATCTCTATTAAAGATAAATAACATACACATATTAACATCCGGTGATTCTTCTGCTACCGCTGAGTTGTAGCAAAAACTCTTGCCCGATCCTTTAGACGTCTCGCCCGGCCTTTTGATTTAGCATCACTACTGCTTGCAATATTTATATCAAATGTTTAGAGGGGTCCCAAGTCTACCGCATGAATTTGTATCAATTTCAGATTTAATATTTTTTTTTTGTCGGTTTGAAAATTTTGACCAAATTTCTAGGTTTGACATTTGTATTACAAATGAACGCTCTAGTGAAAGAGAAAAAAATCCATTTTCACACATCATTATATGAGCGAAAAAAACTTTAATAAAACCAGAGCAAAATTCAAAATCTGATGTAGTGGGTATATGCGTATATAATCAACAACAAAAAGATAGAAAGAAAAATTTACTGAAAATAGCTAAATCCCTAAAACAATTTTGAAACTTCAATGAAAACAAAAAAATGTTGAAGCACGAAACTTGATTACAGAAAAATAGCTAAATCTCTACATGGTGTTGCAGTGAGATGGGGAGAATGGGTTGTGTTGATTGGTGGCATGGTGCGGAACTGGATGGGGAATAAAAATCATTTTTTAAATTTGTTTTTCTATTTTTAAATATTTTTTATACTTTTAATTTTAATTTTAATTATTTTGGTGGTGGTGGTGGTGGTGGTGGTGGTGGAGGAGGGTAGGGATATGTGGGGTTAATTGAGAAGATGAATTATTTTTTTGTTAGTATGTTTTAAATTATTTCACGTGAAACTCGTTTGTAATTTTTAAAACACTTGAAACTTTAGCCGCATTTTTTTGTATTATTTCTTTTTTTATAATTGTTTATTTAAAAATGAGGATAAATTAATTATTATACAATATTTTAATGGAGAAAATAGATGGTAATAATCTTTTGCAAAAAGAAAAATCAATTTGAGGACTCAAATGTCAAAATTAAAATGATACGAGAGATTTGCTCAATGTAGACAAACGTAGGTTGCATTAATTACCTATATTTGACGGAATGTTATGAAAAATTCTAACTCCACAAGAAAAAGTTAAAATAAGGTTATAAATGCCGGCTTTAAAATGATAACGATAATTTGTTGGATGAGTGTAAATGATGAGGATGTTTTGTGTTAATAATTACCCAATTTTTAATTGTAAAAATACCATAGTAGCATCTCCAACATACCAGCCCAATGTGGTGACAAAATATTTGCGTAAATGGTCATGGGTGAAAAACAGGGTCATGTTATCCCTACTATCTTAAAAAATGCAATCCAACATTTACTGCTCATTTGTGAAGCATTTTTTTTATCCCCGCCTTATCCATAGCCATACTCCACTATTCATCCACGAAACTTTAAAACAAAAGGGTAATATGGACTTTCTCGTACCCACAATTGTTGATTCTTCGTATGTCTCTGAGAATGAAGGAGAAAGAACAAAGGGAAGCAACCATTTACTATTCGTAGTCAATTCTAAGCATTGATCCACGAAGCCTTAAAACAAAATGGTACTATAGACTTTTTCCTACCCACAATTGTTGACTCTTCTTATGTCTCTGATTCTTATGTCTCTGATAATAAAAGAGAAAGAAAAACGGAAGCAACCATTTGCTATTGGTAGTCAATTCTAAACTTAATTGTATTCGTGCTTTGCCATCTTATCCATATCCATTCTGTAACGACAACTTCTTCCACAAGTTCTCTGCTTCAGACCACATCATCAATTTTATCTTCGCCAGCAGGTCGACGGAGGTTACAAATAAATACTAAATCTTATACTTTTGCGGTTTTCGAATTTTCCACCACAAGCATAGAAAGCCTGCGAGGACTTCGTACAAAATTTATGAAATCTATGTTGAACTCAAAAAATCAATTCAAACGAAAAGTCTTTTGGGTTGTAAATGTTGGTACAAACTTGAAAGAAAAGTAACAGTTCCCTCGTTTGAGGTTCTCTGGAAGTTTTCCAAGGCTGCAAACATTTTATAGACGTTTTGAGGTATTTTCGAAAGAATTCCAAAATAAATTTCCTCTCAAACATATATTATACATAAGCTTTAGTAACTTGCTAATTTGATTTATTTCTATTAGTTTTTTACATATTGAATCTAAATAGGTTAATATACTTTGTAGAAACCTTAGTTCCACTCAGGAACATAATTATATATGCTAACAACCTTCTTCAATTCATGTTGGTTAATAAACTTTACTACCTTGCCAGTTTGATTTATTTCTATTAGTTTTTTACATATATGTAAATAGGTTAATATACTTCGTAGGAACCCTAGTTCCACTCAGGAACAGAAGCTTTAGTATCTTGCCAGTTTGATTTATTTCTATTAGTTTTTTTACATATTGAATGTAAATAGGTTAATACACTTTGTAGGAACCTTAGTTCCACTCAAGAACAGAATTATATGTGCTAATAGCCTTCTTCAATTCCAGTTGGTTAATAAACTTTACTATCTTGCTAGCTTGACTTATTTCTATTAGGTTTTTACATATTGTATGTAAATAGGTTAATATACTTCGTAGGAACCTTAGTTCCACTCAGGAATAGAATTATATGTGCTAATAGCCTTCTCCAATTCCTGTTGGTTACTGTCAGACTCAAATATTCCATAAGTTAGCATATTCTTTTGATGGATGTTCCAAATACCTGTTTGGGTAGAGTTACTGGTTTTTTAAACTTCGAAACACTATCCTATTGCCAACAACAAAACCAAAGGCAAAGAGATCTGCGAAATTGACTTCGACTTGGACTCACTAATCATCGCAAAAGAATAGTTGATCCTATATCATCCGGAAATAATAATTCCGACCCTATGCAAATGCAACATTCTATAATGAATTATGATTTTGATGATTTTGAGGCTTCTACTTCAAACCAACAGACGCATGATATTTTCTATTTTCCATGTCGAAGTACTTTTAATATATTGAACATACCAATGACTTCATATGTAATACCCCCATGTGATACTTGTAGACATTATGGTGCAAGAAAATTTTATAGAGAAGGCAAATGTTTCTGTTGCTCTGATAGAAAAGTTTATATGTGGGTGCCTGATTTATCAATTGAACTGTACAACTTATTTACGGCTAAAGAACCCAAAAATATGGAATTCAAAAAGATTGCAAGAGGATATAATAACCTCTTCACTTTCACTTCATTTGGTGTTAAATACGACAAAGTTATCTTTAAAGCATACAAATGCATTTACACATTTAAGGTTCAATGGCAAATACACCATTATGTAAATAAACTTACCTCACATGACAATAAGCCTTCTTATAGGTAGTTATATTTTTATGACACAGATAACGAACTTAAAAATCATATGAAAATTTCATAAAACTTTGTCCAATGTACTTTGATTGTTCTAATTGAAATTTTGAAGGTAAATCAGTATAGTAGATTTTTCAGGTCTTTAAGTGATATGCTTAACTTGGAAGACCATGAAATACACATAAGATACGATCCAGAACTTAATCAATGAGTCTTTAATACTCCTATAGTATCTCAAATAGCTATTGTATGGGTTAAAGATGATGAGAATGCTAATGTTTGAGCTCGTAACATTATTATTTATGGTCATTCTGATGATTCACATTGAATTTATTATTACTACGGTTGCTATGATCCTTTGCCGTATCCATTACTTTTTCCATATGGGGAATTTGTATAGCATGAAGGCATTGCCAGATATTTTCAACCTCCTACTCAATTTGTTGTTTTTCCTGCGACAGTGACCTCTGTAGCTGAATTTATTCAGCAAGAAAATGAAGGTTCGCAAATACATTTTGTTTTACATTTTCCTCGTTTGTACACTGTAAATGTTGTACATGACTGCTGAATTTTTTTGCAGTATTTATTGGAACGAAGCATCGGTCTCAAGTTTCTTGCTGAGAATATTATTCATACAAATAGCAAATTAGGTCTTCCAGTAAGTTTGTTTTACTTCATAGTGGTAGATTGCTTTAACAATATGTTGTAGATATGTACGTTAAGATTAAAACTGTAAGGTTAGATTATTTTCTTAACAACCAGAAACAAATACGAGCTAAACTTTACCAAGGTATTGTAGATAGCGTTCAAAATCGAGAGACAATGGGTTGCAACATTGGGATGAAATTTATTTTGTAACAGTCCTTTACATGTTGGCCTAGAGCTATGCTAAGGAGATATATGGATGCAATGACTATTGTACAACGCTAAGGAAAATCGGATATATTTTTTACTATTACATGTAATCCAAATTGGTTAGAGATTAAGTAAGAACTAAAACACAATTATGAGATTCAAAATCGCCCAAATCTAACTGCGCGTATATTTAGAGCAAAATCAGAAGGATTGAAAAATGATTTATACAAAAAACAATATCTTAGGCTTTGTTGTTGCAGATATATATGTTATCGAATTTCAATAAAGAGGTATTCCTCACGCACATCTATTGTTGATTTTCAAATGTGGCCACAAAATTTGTTCTGCTGTAAACGTTGATAGGATAGTCTGCTGTAAATTCCTAACCAAAACAAATATTCTTATCTTCATTATGTTATTGTTAAATATAATATGCATGACTCTTGTGGAGATTTGAATCCAAAAAATGTATGTATAGAATCAAATAACAATTGTAAAAACAAATTCCCTAAGGATTATTGTAATGCTACTATATTTGGTGGACAATTCATATCCTTTGAATAAACGTCATAATGATGGTATTTTTCTTCAAGTCAGAGGTCATTTGTTAGACAATTGATGGGTTGTACTGTATAATCCTTATTTAAGTGTAAAATTTTATTGCTACATTAATATTGAAGTATGTTCTTCTATTAAAGCTGTAAAATATTTGTATAAATATATGTATAAAGGTCATGATCGTATTACTTTCTCAGTTGGACCAAATGAAACAGTGAAAGAAATCGATGAAATTTCCGTTTATCAATCTGCTAGATGGATATTGATAAGTGTAATTTATACACTTTTTCGAAGTCTAAAATAGCAATATTTGATAGTTCTTTTGACAAAAATATTCTAAATTGTTGTTTTTTATGTCATATAGGTAAAACTCAATGGTTGGACGAGAAATTGAAAGAAAGAAGCGAAAAATGGTGAAAATGCCAAAATCCAATTTTTGAAGATCAAATTGCAAATTCAATAGATTCAGACCACGAGATGATACTTGAAGATTGATAGGACATAATTGGATGGAATTAGAATTTAAAAATGAATAGAATATGATCAAAATCAATTTCCAATCGCACAACTTTTGTTCTAAATTTTTAGTCAAAGATTGAGACCCATTTTTGGCATGGTAAACAGCAGAATTGGGAAAATTCTATTTCTATCAAAGTTGTAGCCCTTTGAGTTATGTTTTCAATGCAATGTGAATCGCCTAAATAAAATATCGGAAGAGAAAGTTATGATCACAATACTAACTACTATGCAAAGAGAAAAATTCTGCGCGCGAATAGAACTTTCCTTATTCGATTGGAAATCTTTTGGAAGTCAATTTGGACGTGATTTTCAACCAATTTCGACTCTTACAAATACATAACAGTAGAATTCATGTGAGGAGCCTCTGATATTCATATAATAGGCCAATATTCATCATAAAAAAGAGAGAAAATCAATAGTTTTGTGAGAAATTACAAGAGGGATTGCAAGAATTTATACAAGTGAAGATCCAACTTGATTTCTGGGCAAAGAAGAAAAGGTACAACTGTAGATTCGTCAAGAAACCATTGAAAAAATTCAAGATTTCAAGATTCGTCTTCATCTTCTCAATTTATCAAGAATCCGGGTTATGTCTTTTCACTTAAACATGATTTTTTTTTTTTTTTTTGTAATTTCAACATGCTAGGCTAAACTAAACATTGCTAGGATGTGATGAACCCTTGTTATGACTTTTTTTATTTGAATAAATAGAATGATATTAATTTGATTAAGTGTTTAAATGTTTATTATTNACTTAAGCGTGGTTTTTTATAATTCCAACATTTTAGGCTAAACTAAATATTGTTAGGAGGTGATGAACCCTTGTTATGACTTTTTTTATTTGAATAAATAGAATGATATTAATTTGATTAAGTGTTTAAATGTTTATTATTGTTTTTATCGTCTTTTCAATTATCTGACCAATAATTAATTTGTTTGTGAATTTGATTGTTATCGAGAGAGACAATATGATATAAGCACATATGAATAAATATTATGAGATTCGATAGGGGATAGAGATATACTTCTATGCTTTGTATGGTTGATAAAGATGTTCTAGTTTGTTAATGCATTTATCATGTTCGTATTTTCCATCGAGAGATAGGAAGGTTGTATGAGGAGAATAGATTTAATTGCTATCGAGAGAAGCATTTAATTAAAATAGGAACATTGACCAAAAAACATGATTTCAAATTATTATTCTAAGTTATTGAATTGAAAATGGATTAACAAGCGGGGATTCTACATCTTAGCAATATATCTCACGAATTTGATAAGTCTTTACTTAGTTTTTGAATTAGTTTCTAAATTAGACATTAGTTAGTTAAATAATTAGATGTTGGCCAAGTAAGCTATTCTGTTAGTAAATAATTAGCTTTAGGAACTTTGTTCAAAATGGAAAAGTTAATATTTNTTTTTGAATTAGTTTCTAAATTAGACATTAGTTAGTTAAATAATTAGATGTTGGCCAAGTAAGCTATTCTGTTAGTAAATAATTAGCTTTAGGAACTTTGTTCAAAATGGAAAAGTTAATATTTGGGATGAAGCACTTATAGTAAATCGTTGTGTAATCGAAGTTGTTGATAAAATGTTGAAAGATATTACTGATTGTAGTTTGCCTTTTTGTAGAAAAATAGTAGTTTTAGGAGAAGATTTTCAAAAAGTTTTACCAATAATACCGAGGGGAAAAAAAGATGACATCATAAAAGTTAGCTTAATTTTCTCTTACCTATGGCCTTTGTATTCACATCTGCCATTGGTTGAGAACATGAGAGCGAAATTAGATCCCACATTTTATGATTACTTGCTTAGAATTGAAAATGGAATAGAGCAAGAACATGATAGTGATTGCATTCATCTTCATAAGGATTTAATTGTACCATTTGAGGATGAGATTACATCTCTAAAAAAATTAATAAATAAAAAAAAACCCGGATCCACCTGAGTACCGTTATGAAATTATCTTTGTCTTCAACCCTATAACATCGATTGCTAATACTGATTCTTCAAACACAATGACCGAAGTAAATCCTTCAGCCAGTCATGCGAAAGATTCAACTGAAACGAACACAAATTCAAAAAAACTGACACAAGAGGCAAACACAAGATGCACAACACAGATGCTGAACTTTCTACATGCATAAAGAGATACATGCACCTTCTACAAAAAAACCTATTTTCCAAATACCAGCTGAGAACACCGAAGCGAAATCTAACAAAAAAAAAGTGCCAAAGCTTCTGATGACCACGCCAATATTCCCATTTTGGAAAAATAGCATGAATGATGAAAATGTCTACATACTTTTGTACCATAGGCAGTTGTATAATATCTTTTTTATATGTTTTGGAAAAGCTATCATCATCTGTCTAGAGCAAGTTATCTACTGTACGTAGAACTACATCAAGCAACAATAATTTTTGTTTTGTAAATCGATGGGTTTCTATAAATATTTTAGATCTAATATGCAAATACAACTTCTTGTACATAGTACTAATGATCTATGAAACTTCCGTTATTAAATAGTGTTCAATTACTCATTATTTAGACCACTTTTTATTTACTCTTCCTCCTTAATTGAACATGTGATAGTTTAAATTGTTTCATCATCTTACACATTTCATTTCTCTCCTCAAAAATATATTACCTTCTGTCAGGAAAATGAAACCAATAATGTCTATAAAACAATTTCCAAACAGTTCACTATACAGGTACCTAATTTAACATTGCCAAAATATAATGTTAACTTTTTTATTCTCAAAAATATTGAATAACTTTAAAGTCTATAACATATTTCTATGTATAAACAGATAACATTGTCATACTTGTGTAAAAGAACACTTCTCCAATTTATCTATTACATCTTGCATTTTATTTAGGTTGGAAATCTACACTTTTTTTAATAAATAAATAAGAAATTTATATTCATATTATTATTTATTGTAATAAGCTAAAAAAATTTATATTTACAATTGTTTTTAATTACACTTAGTCGGTAATATAGTATTTTAACGATAACTACGAAATTCAGAACACAAAAGAACTATTCTCGACGTCACAAAAATTTGATTTCTTTTTAACTTATTAGTTGAATTTAAACCTAGTAATAATGTAATGGAGTTGAATATATGTGTCATCATCAATTTTGTAGGTAATATTGCATTTTTTAAAATATTTAAAACTAAAAGGAAAAAAATTGTGTATTTTATAATTAATGTAAAATCATTTTGAATTAAATAGATATTTAAAACTTTATTATAATAAAAAAAACTTAATAAATTTATTTTTAAATTTTAAATTATAATAATATAACAGTTTGAACTTACCATATGTCTAATTCACAACACAATTTCACCATTTTCATCACCACAATTCCCTACAGCGCACCACCACCGCCAAGCAAATCACCAGCGCCACATACCTAATCAACTAGCACAAAAGGTAAATCATTCATCACTACCTCATGTGAACATCTGTGCCCGTGCGTATCCGAGCTGCAAGGGCACAGGTGGACACAAGATCCGCGCTGCGTGAACTGTGCGACACTATGTTCGCCCAGTGTCCACGTTGTGCGGACAACAGGTCATGGATCTGATGTCCGCACTACGCGGACACCGTCTCTGCACAGTGCGGAAACCTAATCTACAATGCGTAGAGATGAGTCTCCGTGCTGCGTGTCGACGTTGTCCGTGCAGTGTCGACTTCAGATCCATGACCAGTCGATAAACACAATTCAATTTCAAATTTTATTTGTTTGTAATAATTTCTTCAGATGTCTTTGAAATATCTACTGTCTCCAAACCAATAGTTTTCTGCTACGATCACTCAATTTCCAAATTATCAATATCTTAAAAATTTCGTAAAGCTTATCAACGCATCTAAACAAGCTTCTTTGATGTGTAGTAATTTTCATGAATTTATATATAGAGTTATCTATAGAGCAGAAGAAGAACAACAATTCAGTAGTAAATTAGTTCATGAATTTATAATAGAACTTATTAACCGTGGCAAAAACAATGAAGTCTGGGCAAAGTTAGATAATCATTTGGCCCACTTTGGTATGTAAGGGTTTTGTCTCATCACCGAATTACCATGCCACGAAGTATCCATCAATCTTGACTTCAACAATGATCGGCTTAGAAATCAATACTTTGATGGTACGAAAAGAATTAGGATGAGAATATTTTTTGAAGCATTCCACATATGTGAAGATCAAGAAGATAAATTAAATTTAGACTGATGATGTTGGTAGAATGTGTTTTAAAACCTACTAGAAGATACATTGATTACAGAACTCTGGGCATGGTAGAGCACCTTCACGACTTCCTTGAGTATCCATGGGGTCGTAGATAATATTTTATTTTATTAAACCTGCTGCAAAAAATGCAACTGGAACGAGTACAGAGAATGCCACAAAATGAGCAAAACGAAATGTAAATACTCATTACATAGATATCCACTTGCATTCCATAGACTTTTCTTCTATTATTTTATTTTCCACCAATCTATATATAGTTTAGTTTACTCGTACAAATCTTATATATCCAATATTTATTTACAATTATGTTTCAGTATTGGATATACGAAACATTTTTACAAACTGAACAAAAATTTGGACGTCGTAGATATAAGACATTAAAGAGTCCAAGAATACACAGATGGAAGTCAAATAAAATATTAACGGAGAAAATTCTTACGCAACTTTCGGCTACCAAGAGGTAATTCAATTATTTAATTATATTTCTTTATCACATTACATTACATTATATTTTTTTGTCCTTTTCCAAAAACAAATTCAGAATAAATCATTTAAGTATTTCATTACAGTTACAAATCCAAGTGCTTGCAGTGTTATATTCTACGGAGGAAGAATTGCAAACATTGTGGTATATAAATCTTTCATTGCCATAGGACAACCAACATAACATACTAGATGGCATTGTCAACGGAGAATTCAACAATGTAGCGCAACAAATCCCAAATAACACTAATAACATGCCAACTAGTCTTGGTACTTCAATGACATATACTTCAATTGGAGTTGGCCCAAATTCTACTTCCATTGGCTCCAACTATGTAATTAGAGAAGAAATGGAATAGATGCTTAACATATATAGGTAGCATAAAGTATTAGACGTATCTAGTTTATGCGATAATTTGAAAACAAACAATGTTGAAGACTCATAGAGACAAGAAGGCTACTACCAAGAAATTCTTCAAAACAAAAAAGAATTGTTTGAACAGTATCAGAAGTGACAATATGACCATTATCAGTACATGCAATCTAGCATGCAACCTACGAATATTTCAGGTTGTGTGATAATTTGTTAATGCAGGCATTGCTGAAGAATCGCGAAAACAAGAAGTCTACTACCAGATACTCCTTGACAACCAAAAATAACTTTTCCAACAACAGCAACAGTGGCAAGAAGAACACTACCAAGACATGCAATCTAGCATGCAAAATTATATAGATACCAGTTTGAGTTCAGTGAGATCTTATATTGACGAACAAAATAGCAATATTTGAACAAATTATTTGACTGAGAAAAAATGAAAGTTGTTATAGCTTCCCTAAAAAAAGATGTTCCTGTCTACAGGTCTCCAGTTCCAAAGTAAGCCTCAACATCTCAACAAATTTAAGATGTTGAAAAGTTGATAAAGGGAAAAAAAGCTAAAGGAAAAAAGATATAGTCTTCGACATCATCGACATGTTATTCTTTAGAAACTGTCCTATGGATAGATTTGCAACAATTAGAGATTGGGTAATAGAGAATCTATCAAGGTAACCAATCTAATTTTACTTTATTAGTTTGAATATTATAATTTTAAGTTCATTTATTTCAAACTAATTTAAATTATGTTATGCACTGCATATTGGGATAATGGAACTGACAATCTGTATGGAAAAAACACATTAAAAGCTATAATGGATACATCACAAGATATCAATACTACGGTTAGTAAAGTTTAATCATCATAATAAATTTCATTCTATATTTAATATATTCAATTTACATATATTTATTCTATTAGAATCTTGACCTTTAGTTAAAACTACTGAGACAACTCATTAACGTTGGTTGTACCCTTGTTTCAAAAGAATATGCAATTCTAAATTTCAAATTTGAAAACGAATGTGCTCATCAAATGATGTTGCAAATAAGCATATAAGAAAGGTGACAGAACAGATTCACTGAATTTGACCATTTTAGGAGAGTATAGCAATTTGCCAAATAACTGGTCGTCCATGGATAACTAGCAATTATCCATTAATTCCATGTATGTATCCAGGGAACAGTTGGTATCTCTTTCTTGTGAATATCCGGGAATGAAAATTCCAAATATATGATTGTAGCCACAATATTCATACGCCACAACAGGCCAGGGCACATGCAAATCCAGTATTTACTTTAGTTCAAACATTGTTTTTTTTTTAGAGTTTTCCTCCATCAGACGAGATATAAGGAAAATATAAACAAACAAATGGAGTTGAACATCATACCTTACCTATCGTGTGCAAATAATGGGTGAGCATTTTAAATATTTACTATTTACTTTAATTTGATTTTACATTTATAGTATAATTTAATCTAACATAAAACTATTTCTTTTATTGGACAAACTGTGCAATTTGTTTGCTCAAAAATATAAAATGCTTTATTCTAGGCTTTCCAATAGAATCAGTTTCTTCGGACAGGATGACTATATACAGATGAAAGATTGTAGTAGATATTTGTTATAATGAATACTTTCTACATACTCGTTGATCCTAATCCCGATACTAATAGATAATCATATTTGTACGAAGAACTGCTCAAAACATATGGTACATCATTGGAGTCGTAGTTAACAACAGAGCTGAGAAATTCCTACACTTAAAAACATGGAGGTAACATATGAAATTAATTATCATTCTTGTTACGCCTCGCCTTCGAGGCTCTAAGTAAAAGTGTCATGTAGCAAACCACGTAGTCGGAAGGTCATCGAAAAAGTCAAATAAAGATCCATAGGGTCAAAATACAAAGAAATCAAACAATCTGAAGTGCTTATATTGCAAGCCCGAAGTCCATGTTGAGCCACTGCCTCAAGGACAAAGCACTAACCAAAGCTCTCTACCTAGAGAACCACCTCAAAAGTCTCTCCAAGGCTCCTAAACTCGTCCGAAGCTCATAAAGTCGATGTTGTCCCCTTTAATAGATTTGAAGATCCCTTAGAAGTGATTGATGTAACGTTTGTAATAAAGTTTGTTAGTGTGTCAGCCTATTATTTAGAGCGGCTAACCCCTTATCTATGTATTAAATGTATGAATAGACAATTATATAACTTTTCATTAGGAAGATTAGGCCACGTGGTTCTGATCCAAAGCTCACCACGTCAGCCTGTATAGTATAAATAGTGTCCCTTTGTAACTAAAAGGGGGGTGGAGATTTTGGACAATGATATATTCGAAATATAGACTTGAACTCTCGAGAATCTCATATGAACACTTAGTTGAATATCTTTTCGTATTCTCTACATGTTTATCAAAAATAGGCTCCAATATACAATACAGTAGTTTCAATATGCATTTTATCTATCCTTCCACATATTCATATTTGGTTACTTCATAGATTAGTTTAGTTTCAACTCGGCGATTGTTGTTAGGGCGATTGCTCTCGTTCCACCCGCCGGAGCTCGAACATTCTTGTCTCTCGCCTCAAAGTGCCTCCCACGTCCATTACCTCTTTGCTATCGCCGTTATCCTGGTAGAAATGCACTGAAATCGTACTTGACTTGGCGTGAGTGGGCCTAGTATCTTTTGGCTCATTTTTCAGGGGTCAACAATTCTATCAGAAATATTGGCTACACTTAAACCCAACGTACTTTTTTTAGATAATATGCTTAAAGCATGGAAGGAAATCCCATCTTCTCGAAGGCATCCATGATTAGTGTATCTGTGCAATTTGGAGTCTATCAAGATCTTTTAATGTTGTCATGTGGCATGCTGATTCCTTGCTATCATCATATCTAAATACAACGGATTACTAATTGTGACATTGGTTAACTAGGAAAAAAGTATGTTGCTTTAAAGTTTATCTTAATAGTATTGTTTGAAGTCAATACGTGTTACAACTAAATGCATGCTCTCAGGTATGTTATTTTATCAATTCATAAAGTTTGGATTCATCACGTTCTTTTATTTTTCTCAAACTCTAATTCAAAGTTTATTGTTTAATTTCTTTCTTTAGAATGTGTGTGTGAGAATCATGAAGGATATTGCATTCATGGATATACCACCTCTGTTTCCATTAAGACCCACGCCACTGGGGGTCTTCAGGAGAAGCGGCGGACTGACACGTTGTTTGTAAATTCTAAAGAGGGGGCTTCGACGAAGAAGGCATTTATGGTCATTGGAATCAACACAGCTTTCAATAGTACGAAAAGGCATGATTTGGTTGCAGAAACTTGCGATGTTGATAGAGTTTTTCCCTTACGTATTGAATAAAGGTACAAAATAAACGTAACATATCAGAACCTACTTATAAATGAATCCTATTCACAGCTTTACTTACAATATGAATCAGGTGAGTAAATGATTTTACAAATTTAGGTCCTTTATGCAGAGCAGAAACCTGCTGGTTAGTATTAACATCTATTTTCTAAAAGAAAATGTGCTTCGCATTATTGCAACCCCATTGTAGGTGAAAAAGGATTAACTGTTTCTAAAGATTTAGAAGAAACAAATTGGTACTGTAAATTCATGAACTCCATCATGATTTCTTAATCAGGGGACGACAATTTGCACCCATGGCAGCCTGAGAAGAAATGAAAAATCTTGCCATCAATTTTGCATCACCATGGGATACTGTGGGTCTGGCGCCTATATAAGAACAGTAGCCCTCTCAATTTTTTTAATGAAAATCTGGCCTACCATTAGTTGTATGATAAATGTTGACTTTCAATTATTTCCACAAATGTAAAGTTGATACAGGAATCAATACTTCATCTGCATATGAAAAATTGCAGGTAACAATATTGGAATAATTGTTGTAAATAATTTCACGGATTCCTCAGTTGTGCTGTATTGCAAGAAAATAAGTAAATTGTGCTTTAGTCTCTTAAACAAGTCACACACATAATTGATGTGTCTCCATGTATGGCATTCCTACAACACACATTGAGAACAAGATGCTGGTAACTACTGCTGAAACACAAATGGTTTTCCAAATCGTTTTTATTTACATAAAACTATGGCAGCTTTTATTTACACAAAACCAAATGGTTTTTCACCAATACTATTGCATCATATTGAAACACCCAGCATTACAGAAAATCCAATGGCTTTTCAACTATAGCTAGAAGACTTGCTATAATACGACTCGATCATTGAAAACTACTACCATTTATCAAAAAAAAAAGTAATACAGAATGTCTAAGTTATTCTGCCAACTCAAGTTCTTCAAGGATCAAGAAAATGTCATTAAGCAGGCCATCCGTCTCAGCTTGTATCAAGCATTTAATTTCTTATACGGACAAAAAAAAATTATTTCAACATTGGCAACTGAAGATTCTTCTAAATGACCTTAATTTATCGTTAGCTTTGTGTGCCTTGTTTTAGACCTGCACTTTCATTTTTGCTTCCTCAAAGTACTGTGCGGAAGAACAAAAACATTAATCCTAAATAGGACTGCGAGAATCATTGTCAAAACTCAGAATTCAATGTACTTATCTCCCTGTAATCCTTCATATTCGACGCTAACATTACCTTAAAAATAACATAGTCCATGCATTGCACGGGCTAAAACTAGTATTAAGAAAAAGTGTCCCATTTCATTCCTGGTTTTCACATTCTGAATTTTTTTCACAAATTGCAATTATTTCCCGATATAAAAACTTTTAAATTTTCATGTTAATAATTTGAGAAAAAAACACGTTATCACGTCATATTTTTTTAAAATACATCACTTATTAATTAAAAAAAATATTCTTATTCTTTATTAACTATCATGATTATATACTCAAATTTTCTTTCATTACATTTTTATTTTTAACCCTCCATTAACTGGTAAATATTGGCCTCATCATAATCTTTCATAAAAAATCTACAATATATTAAAGGGTGATTATATTACCACTACAAAATTTATTAAGTGCACCACACTTTTTAATTTTACGTATTTATAATATATTAAATATCACATCCAGTGAGAATAATTTTTTGAACGATTATAATTATAAATCGACTACAATTCAATTATTTTAATAATATCTTACTTTTCATTTTTCAGTTTGTATTTAATTTATAAATTATAATTCTCAAGCACCTGTCCCGAACATAATACTCTGTGATTTGGTGCCCATGAGTTCGGGCCTCGAGGTTTAGGTCGAGGTTTTTCAAGAGAGGTCGAGCTCGTCTTACGACATACGATTCCTTCACGTTTGTATTACAATAGGTCTCCTAAACCGTTACAAATTCCA